>JADLZK010004911.1:0-83753 GCA_015847255.1 Hyparrhenia diplandra | reverse complement strand
AATGTCACAACCCGAAAACATATGTCACAAACTAAAAACATATATTAACGCTTGGGGAACGAACGTAATTGATCCTACCATCGCCTAACCTATCCACCCTAACTTCCTATGTATCTTTCGTGTCGTTCCCTTCTTGTTTCGGCACGTAGGTCCATTAATAGTAGATTTTCGATGGAATTCAAAGATTTCACTCTAAACAAGTGCTACTATGAGGCCTATGACAAGTGATTCTTGGAAAAACTCTAATGGTCCACTTGTTCAAATTTAGGTTCTCTAGGGTGAGGCATTTGATTCCACAACCGTGAAAAAAAGTCTAGCTCGATCCTATAGTCGGATTGGAAACTTTTTTTGTTTTGAAGTTCGCTGAAATCAGCGCCAACAAAGGCCTTAATGTCACAAACTTAAAACATATATTAACGGTTGGGGAACGCAACGTAATTGATCCTACCATCGCCTAACCTATCCACCCTAACTTCCTATGTACCTTTCGTGGTCGCTCCCCTTGTTTCGGTGACGTAGGTCGCATTACGTAGATTTTCGATGGAATTCAAAGATTTCACTCTAAACAAGTGCTACTATGAGGCCTATGACAAGTGATTCTTGGAAAAACTCTCTAATGGTCCACTTGTTCAAATTTAGGTTCTCTAGGGTGAGGCATTTGATTCCACAACCGTGAAAAAGTCTAGCTCGATCCTATAGCCGGATTGGAAACTTTTTTTGTTCTCAAGTTCACGCTGAAATCAGCCCAAAGAGCCCCTAATGTCACAACCAAAAACATATATTAACGGTTGGGGAACGCAAACGTAATTGATCCTACCATCGCCTAACCTATCCACCCTAACTTCCTATGTATCTTTCGTGTCGCTCCCCTTCTTGTTTTGCACGTAGGTCGCATTACGTAGATTTTCATGGAATTCAAAGATTTCACTCTAAACAAGTGCTACTATGAGGCCTATGACAAGTGATTCTTGGAAAAACTCTAATGGTCCACTTCTTCAAATTTAGGTTCTCTAGGGTGAGGCATTTGATTCCACAACCGTGAAAAAGTCTAGCTCTATCCTATAGCCGGATTGGAAACTTCTCTTTGTTCGAAGTTCGCGCTGAAATCAGCGCCAAAGCGCTAATGTCACAACCAAAAACATATATTAACGGTTGGGGAACGAACGAATTGATCCTACCATCGCCTAACCTATCCACCCTAACTTCCTATGTATCTTCGTGTCGCTCCCCTTCTTGTTTCTAAGACGTAGGTCGACATTACGTAGATTTTCGATGGAATTCAAAGATTTCACTCTAAACAAGTGCTACTATGAGGCCTATGACAAGTGATTCTTGGAAAAACTCTAATGGTCCACTTCTTCAAATTTAGGTTCTCTAGGGTGAGGCATTTGATTCCACAACCGTGAAAAGTCTAGCTCGATCCTATAGCCGGATTGGAAACTTTTTTTTGTTCGAGTTCGCGCTGAAATCAGCGCCAAACAAAGGCCTAATGTCACAACTAAACATATATTAACGGTTGGGGAACGCAACGTAATTGATCCTACCATCGCCTAACCTATCCACCCTAACTTCCTATGTACCTTTCGTGTCGCTCCCTTCTTGTTTCTGGTACGTAGGTCCATTACGTAGATTTTCGATGGAATTCAAAGATTTCACTCTAAACAAGTGCTACTATGAGGCCTATGACAAGTGATTCTTGGAAAAACTCTAATGGTCCACTTCTTCAAATTTAGGTTCTCTAGGGTGAGGCATTTGATTCCACAACCGTGAAAAAGTCTAGCTCGATCCTATAGCCGGATTGGAAACTTCTTTTGTTCCGAAGTTCGCGCTGAAAATCAGCGCCAAAGAAGTTTCCTAATGTCACAACCAAAAACATATATTAACGGTTGGGGAACGCAACGTAATTGATCCTACCATCGCCTAACCTATCCACCCTAACTTCCTATGTATCTTTCGTGTCGCTCCTTCTTGTTTCTGCAGACGTAGGTCCACACGTAGATTTTCGATGGAATTCAAAGATTTCACTCTAAACAAGTGCTACTATGAGGCCTATGACAAGTGATTCTTGGAAAAACTCTAATGGTCCACTTCTTCAAATTTAGGTTCTCTAGGGTGAGGCATTTGATTCCACAACCGTGAAAAAGTCTAGCTCGATCCTATAGCCGGATTGGAAACTTCTTTTGTTCCGAGTTCACGCTGAAATCAGCGCCAAAGCAGCGCCTAATGTCACAACCAAAAAACATATATTAACGGTTGGGGAACGCAACGTAATTGATCCTACCATCGCCTAACCTATCCACCCTAACTTCCTATGTACCTTTCGTGTCGCTCCCCTTCTTGTTTCGTGACGTAGGTCGCATTACGTAGATTTTCGATGGAATTCAAAGATTTCACTCTAAACAAGTGCTACTATGAGGCCTATGACAAGTGATTCTTGAAAAAACTCTAATGGTCCACTTGTTCAAATTTAGGTTCTCTAGGGTGAGGCATTTGATTCCACAACCGTGAAAAAGTCTAGCTCGATCCTATAGCCGGATTGAAACTTCTTTTTGTTCTCGAGTTCACGCTGAAATCAGCGCCAAAGAAGGCCTAATGTCACAAACTAAAACATATATTAACGGGTTGGGGAACGCAACGTAATTGATCCTACCATCGCCTAACCTATCCACCCTAACTTCCTATGTACCTTTCGTGTCGCTCCCCTTCTTGTTTCTAAGACGTAGGTCTATTACGTAGATTTTCGATGGAATTCAAAGATTTCACTCTAAACAAGTGCTACTATGAGGCCTATGACAAGTGATTCTTGGAAAAACTCTAATGGTCCACTTCTTCAAATTTAGGTTCTCTAGGGTGAGGCATTTGATTCCACAACCGTGAAAAAGTCTAGCTCGATCCTATAGCCGGATTGGAAACTTCTCTTTGTTCCTGAGTTCGCTACGAAATCAGCGCCAAGAAAGGCTCTAATGTCACAACCAAAAACATATACTAACGGTTGGGGAACGCAACGTAATTGATCCTACCATCGCCTAACCTATCCACCCTAACTTCCTATGTATCTTTCGTGTCGCTCCCCTTCTTGTTTCTGGCACGTAGGTCCATTACGTAGATTTTCGATGGAATTCAAAGATTTCACTCTAAACAAGTGCTACTATGAGGCCTATGACAAGTGATTCTTGGAAAAAACTCTAATGGTCCACTTGTTCAAATTTAGGTTCTCTAGGGTGAGGCATTTGATTCCACAACCGTGAAAAGTCTAGCTCGATCCTATAGCCGGATTGGAAACTTCTCTTTGTTCTGAGTTTCACGCTGAAATCAGCGCCAAAGGCCTAATGTCACAAACTAAAAACATATATTAACGGTTGGGGAACGCAACGTAATTGATCCTACCATCGCCTAACCTATCCACCCTAACTTCCTATGTACCTTTCGTGTCGCTCCCTTCTTGTTTCTGCAGACGTAGGTCGACACGTAGATTTTCGATGGAATTCAAAGATTTCACTCTAAACAAGTGCTACTATGAGGCCTATGACAAGTGATTCTTGGAAAAACTCTCTAATGGTCCACTTCTTCAAATTTAGGTTCTCTAGGGTGAGGCATTTGATTCCACAACCGTGAAAAAGTCTAGCTCGATCCTATAGCCGGATTGGAAACTTCTTTGTTCCGAGTTCACGCTGAAATCAGCGCCAGCTGCCTAAAATGTCACAACCAAAAACATATATTAACGGTTGGGGAACGCAACGTAATTGATCCTACCATCGTCGCCTAACCTATCCACCCTAACTTCCTATGTATCTTTCGTGTCGCTCCCCTTCTTGTTTCGGCAGACGTAGGTCGATTACGTAGATTTTCGATGGAATTCAAAGATTTCACTCTAAACAAGTGCTACTATGAGGCCTATGACAAGTGATTCTTGGAAAAACTCTAATGGTCCACTTGTTCAAATTTAGGTTCTCTAGGGTGAGGCATTTGATTCCACAACCGTGAAAAAGTCTAGCTCGATCCTATAGCCGGATTGGAAACTTCTTTTTGTTCCGAGTTCACGCTGAAATCAGCGCCAACAAAGGCCTAATGTCACAACCAAAAACATATATTAACGGTTGGGGAACGCAACGTAATTGATCCTACCATCGCCTAACCTATCCACCCTAACTTCCTATGTACCTTTCGTGTCGCTCCCTTCTTGTTTCGGCAGACGTAGGTCTATTACGTAGATTTTCGATGGAATTCAAAGATTTCACTCTAAACAAGTGCTACTATGAGGCCTATGACAAGTGATTCTTGAAAAACTCTCTAATGGTCCACTTCTTCAAATTTAGGTTCTCTAGGGTGAGGCATTTGATTCCACAACCGTGAAAAAGTCTAGCTCGATCCTATAGCCGGATTGGAAACTTCTTTTTTTTTCGAGTTCACGCTTGAAATCAGCGCCAAAGAAGCCTAATGTCACAAACCAAAACATATATTAACGGTTGGGGAACGCAACGTAATTGATCCTACCATCGCCTAACCTATCCACCCTAACTTCCTATGTACCTTCGTGTCGCTCCCTTCTTGTTTCGTCACGTAGGTCGATTACGTAGATTTTTGATGGAATTCAAAGATTTCACTCTAAACAAGTGCTACTATGAGGCCTATGACAAGTGATTCTTGGAAAACTCTCTAATGGTCCACTTCTTCAAATTTAGGTTCTCTAGGGTGAGGCATTTGATTCCACAACCGTGAAAAAGTCTAGCTCGATCCTATAGCCGGATTGGAAACTTCTTTTTGTTCGAGTTCGCGCTGAAATCAGCGCCAACAGCCCTAATGTCACAACCAAAAACATATACTAACGGTTGGGGAACGCAACGTAATTGATCCTACCATCGCCTAACCTATCCACCCTAACTTCCTATGTACCTTTCGTGTCGCTCCTTCTTGTTTCGGCACGTAGGTCGACACGTAGATTTTCGATGGAATTCAAAGATTTCACTCTAAACAAGTGCTACTATGAGGCCTATGACAAGTGATTCTTGAAAAACTCTCTAATGGTCCACTTGTTCAAATTTAGGTTCTCTAGGGTGAGGCATTTGATTCCACAACCGTGAAAAAGTCTAGCTCGATCCTATAGCCGGATTGGAAACTTCTCTTTGTTTTGAGTTCACGCTTGAAATCAGCGCCAACAAGGCCCCAATGTCACAACCAAAAACATATATTAACGGTTGGGGAACGCAACGTAATTGATCCTACCATCGCCTAACCTATCCACCCTAACTTCCTATGTACCTTTCGTGTCGCTCCCTTCTTGTTTCTGCACGATGGGTCTAATACGTAGATTTTCGATGGAATTCAAAGATTTCACTCTAAACAAGTGCTACTATGAGGCCTATGACAAGTGATTCTTGGAAAAACTCTCTAATGGTCCACTTGTTCAAATTTAGGTTCTCTAGGGTGAGGCATTTGATTCCACAACCGTGAAAAGTCTAGCTCGATCCTATAGCCGGATTGGAAACTTCTTTTTGTTCGAAGTTCACGCTGAAATCAGCCAACAAAGGCCTAATGTCACAAACCAAAAACATATATTAACGGTTGGGGAACGAACGTAATTGATCCTACCATCGCCTAACCTATCCACCCTAACTTCCTATGTACCTTTCGTGTCGCTCCCTTCTTGTTTCGCACGTAGGTCGATACGTAGATTTTCGATGGAATTCAAAGCAAAGATTTCACTCTAAACAAGTGCTACTATGAGGCCTATGACAAGTGATTCTTGGAAAAACTCTCTAATGGTCCACTTGTTCAAATTTAGGTTCTCTAGGGTGAGGCATTTGATTCCACAACCGTGAAAAAGTCTAGCTCGATCCTATAGCCGGATTGGAAACTTCTTTTTGTTCGAGTTCACGCTGAAATCAGCGCCCAAAGCGCCTAATGTCACAACCAAAAACATATATTAACGGTTGGGGAACGCAACGCAATTGATCCTACCATCGCCTAACCTATCCACCCTAACTTCCTATGTACCTTTCGTGTCGCTCCCTTCTTGTTTCTGGCACGTAGGTCTAATACGTAGATTTTCATGGAATTCAAAGATTTCACTCTAAACAAGTGCTACTATGAGGCCTATGACAAGTGATTCTTGAAAACTCTAATGGTCCACTTGTTCAAATTTAGGTTCTCTAGGGTGAGGCATTTGATTCCACAACCGTGAAAAAGTCTAGCTCGATCCTATAGCCGGATTGGAAACTTCTTTGTTTTGAGTTCACGCCGAAATCAGCGCCAAAGAATCCTAATGTCACAACCAAAAACATATACTAACGGTTGGGGAACGCAACGTAATTGATCCTACCATCGCCTAACCTATCCACCCTAACTTCCTATGTATCCTTTCGTGTCGCTCCCCTTCTTGTTTCTGCACGTAGGTCGACACGAGATTTTCGATGGAATTCAAAGATTTCACTCTAAACAAGTGCTACTATGAGGCCTATGACAAGTGATTCTTGAAAAACTCTAATGGTCCACTTGTTCAAATTTAGGTTCTCTAGGGTGAGGCATTTGATTCCACAACCGTGAAAAAGTCTAGCTCGATCCTATAGCCGGATTGGAAACTTTTCTTTGTTTCGAAGTTCACGCTGAAATCAGCGCCAAGCAGCCTAATGTCACAACCAGAAACATATATTAACGGTTGGGGAACGCAACGTAATTGATCCTACCATCGCCTAACCTATCCACCCTAACTTCCTATGTACCTTTCGTGTCGCTCCCTTCTTGTTTCTGCAAGACGTAGGTCCATTACGTAGATTTTCGATGGAATTCAAAGATTTCACTCTAAACAAGTGCTACTATGAGGCCTATGACAAGTGATTCTTGGAAAAACTCTCTAATGGTCCACTTCTTCAAATTTAGGTTCTCTAGGGTGAGGCATTTGATTCCACAACCGTGAAAAGTCTAGCTCATCCTATAGCCGGATTGGAAACTTCTTTTGTTTTGAGTTCACGCTGAAATCAGCGCCAGCAAGCCTGCCTAATGTCACAACCAAAAACATATATTAACGGTTGGGGAACGCAACGTAATTGATCCTACCATCGCCTAACCTATCCACCCTAACTTCCTATGTACCTTTCGTGTCGCTCCCTTCTTGTTTCGCACGTAGGTCGACACGTAGATTTTCGATGGAATTCAAAGATTTCACTCTAAACAAGTGCTACTATGAGGCCTATGACAAGTGATTCTTGAAAAACTCTAATGGTCCACTTCTTCAAATTTAGGTTCTCTAGGGTGAGGCATTTGATTCCACAACCGTGAAAAGTCTAGCTCGATCCTATAGCCGGATTGGAAACTTTTTTTTTGTTCTCGAGTTCACGCAAAATCAGCGCCAGCGCCTAATGTCACAACCAAAAACATATATTAACGGTTGGGGAACGCAACGTAATTGATCCTACCATCGCCTAACCTATCCACCCTAACTTCCTATGTATCTTTCGTGTCGCTCCCCTCTTGTTTCGTAGACGTAGGTCGATTACGTAGATTTTCGATGGAATTCAAAGATTTCACTCTAAACAAGTGCTACTATGAGGCCTATGACAAGTGATTCTTAGAAAAACTCTCTAATGGTCCACTTTGTTCAAATTTAGGTTCTCTAGGGTGAGGCATTTGATTCCACAACCGTGAAAAAGTCTAGCTCGATCCTATAGCCGGATTGGAAACTTTTTCTTTGTTCCTGAGTTCACGCTGAAATCAGCGCCAAAGGCCTAATGTCACAAACTTAAAACATATATTAACGGTTGGGGAACGCAACGTAATTGATCCTACCATCGCCTAACCTATCCACCCTAACTTCCTATGTACCTTTTGTGTCGCTCCCCTCTTGTTTTGGCACGTAGGTCCATTACGTAGATTTTCGATGGAATTCAAAGATTTCACTCTAAACAAGTGCTACTATGAGGCCTATGACAAGTGATTCTTGGAAAAACTCTCTAATGGTCCACTTGTTCAAATTTAGGTTCTCTAGGGTGAGGCATTTGATTCCACAACCGTGAAAAAGTCTAGCTCGATCCTATAGCCGGATTGGAAACTTTTTTTGTTTTGAGTTCACGCTGAAATCAGCGCCAAGAGCCCTAATGTCACAAACCAAAACATATATTAACGGTTGGGGAACGCAACGTAATTGATCCTACCATCGCCTAACCTATCCACCCTAACTTCCTATGTACCTTCGTGTCGCTCCCCTTCTTGTTTCTGGACGTAGGTCAACACAGAGATTTTCGATGGAATTCAAAGATTTCACTCTAAACAAGTGCTACTATGAGGCCTATGACAAGTGATTCTTGGAAAAACTCTCTAATGGTCCACTTTGTTCAAATTTAGGTTCTCTAGGGTGAGGCATTTGATTCCACAACCGTGAAAAAGTCTAGCTCGATCCTATAGCCGGATTGGAAACTTCTTTTTGTTTCGAGTTCGCCTGAAATCAGCGCCAAGCCAGCGCTTCAATGTCACAACCAAAAACATATATTAACGGTTGGGGAACGCAACGTAATTGATCCTACCATCGCCTAACCTATCCACCCTAACTTCCTATGTACCTTCGTGTCGCTCCCCTTCTTGTTTCGCACGTAGGTCTAACACGTAGATTTTCGATGGAATTCAAAGATTTCACTCTAAACAAGTGCTACTATGAGGCCTATGACAAGTGATTCTTGAAAAACTCTCTAATGGTCCACTTCTTCAAATTTAGGTTCTCTAGGGTGAGGCATTTGATTCCACAACCGTGAAAAAGTCTAGCTCGATCCTATAGCCGGATTGGAAACTTCTTTGTTTTTGAGTTCGCGCTGAAATCAGCGCCAAAGCAGCCTTCTAATGTCACAAACTTAAAACATATATTAACGGTTGGGGAACGCAACGTAATTGATCCTACCATCGCCTAACCTATCCACCCTAACTTCCTATGTACCTTTCGTGTCGCTCCCCTTCTTGTTTCTGCACGTAGGTCCATTACGTAGATTTTCGATGGAATTCAAAGATTTCACTCTAAACAAGTGCTACTATGAGGCCTATGACAAGTGATTCTTGGAAAACTCTCTAATGGTCCACTTCTTCAAATTTAGGTTCTCTAGGGTGAGGCATTTGATTCCACAACCGTGAAAAGTCTAGCTCGATCCTATAGCCGGATTGGAAACTTCTCTTTGTTCGAGTTCACGCTGAAATCAGCGCCAACAAGCGCCTAATGTCACAACCAAAAAACATATACTAACGGTTGGGGAACGCAACGTAATTGATCCTACCATCGCCTAACCTATCCACCCTAACTTCCTATGTACCTTCGTGTCGTTCCCCTTCTTGTTTCTTGCAGACGCACGTAGGTCGATTACGCAGATTTTCGATGGAATTCAAAGATTTCACTCTAAACAAGTGCTACTATGAGGCCTATGACAAGTGATTCTTGAAAAACTCTCTAATGGTCCACTTGTTCAAATTTAGGTTCTCTAGGGTGAGGCATTTGATTCCACAACCGTGAAAAAGTCTAGCTCGATCCTATAGCCGGATTGGAAACTTCTTTTTGTTTTGAGTTCGCGACTGAAATCAGCGCCAAAGCAAGGCCTAATGTCACAACCAAAAACATATATTAACGGTTGGGGAACGCAACGTAATTGATCCTACCATCGCCTAACCTATCCACCCTAACTTCCTATGTACCTTCGTGTCGTTCCCCTTCTTGTTTCGCACGTAGGTCTCCATTACAGAGATTTTTGATGGAATTCAAAGATTTCACTCTAAACAAGTGCTACTATGAGGCCTATGACAAGTGATTCTTGGAAAACTCTCTAATGGTCCACTTTGTTCAAATTTAGGTTCTCTAGGGTGAGGCATTTGATTCCACAACCGTGAAAAAGTCTAGCTTGATCCTATAGCCGGATTGGAAACTTCTTTGTTTCGAAGTTCACGCTTGAAATCAGCGCCAACCAGTCGCCTAATGTCACAAACAGAAACATATATTAACGGTTGGGGAACGCAACGTAATTGATCCTACCATCGCCTAACCTATCCACCCTAACTTCCTATGTACCTTTCGTGTCGCTCCCCTTCTTGTTTCTAAGACGTAGGTCTAATACGTAGATTTTCGATGGAATTCAAAGATTTCACTCTAAACAAGTGCTACTATGAGGCCTATGACAAGTGATTCTTAAAAAACTCTAA
Source organism: Hyparrhenia diplandra (assembly GCA_015847255.1). Classification (NCBI taxonomy): domain Eukaryota; kingdom Viridiplantae; phylum Streptophyta; class Magnoliopsida; order Poales; family Poaceae; genus Hyparrhenia; species Hyparrhenia diplandra. The sequence continues at coordinate 73,589 of JADLZK010004911.1, read as the reverse complement.
TGGTCCACTTCTTCAAATTTAGGTTCTCTAGGGTGAGGCATTTGATTCCACAACCGTGAAAAAGTCTAGCCTCGATCCTATAGCCGGATTGGAAACTTTTCTTTGTTCCGAGTTCGCGGTGAAATCAGCGCCAAAGAAAGCCTAAATGTCACAACCAAAAACATATACTAACAAGGTTGGGGAACGCAACGCATTGATCCTACCATCGCCTAACCTATCCACCCTAACTTCCTATGTATCTTTCGTCGCTCCCTTCCTTTGTTTCGCACGCCATCCATGTCGATGTTTTACGACCGAGAGCCTCGCCACGGGGTGAACCGGGCCGCTTTCCAACCCTCGATGAACCCTCGAGCCGGGCGGTTTGTTGCGCAAATGACATTGAGAGCGGGGTTTTTATATCGAAGCTTGGGCCCTCGATCAAGGATCGACCACTAAAGACCTTTACGCCCAAGATGGGCGTGAGCCTCTTGAACTTTTGATTGATGGGGTTAGCCGAGAACTCCACATGAAGCTTACAATGCTTGGTCGTGGCCAAGCTTTTGTCCTATGCCCCTATGTTTTTATTTTAGGTTTTTGGCCGCCTTTTATAGTCTAAGAGCCAAGAACTCGCTACTTTCCGTCCTAGTTAATACGCAGAGGGTTGTCCATAGAGGAATCGCCCGCACCAACTCTAAACAAGGTAACCCGACTAGTGTTCTATCCTATCCGCAAATGGTCACCGTTGCTATGTCCATTGCCTTCATTTTTGTTGTTTGTGGCCAGCAGTTGCTGATAGAACCCCGCGAACAAGTCAAGAGTTCTTTGGTGATCCTGTATCCACAAGCCCCCGAGCATCTCAAGGTCGAGCCATGAGAGTCGCTCTTGCTCTTCTCGGTGAGGCCTTGATATGGTCTTCAAGATCATCATACGGAGTGCAATTTTTAAAAACCTGCACCCGCCGTAGCCCCGAGCTTGCTTTTTGGCACAAAGAGCCGAAGGTCTTTGAGTTCTTCTCCCCTCCATCTTCGAAGTTCCTCTCAAGTCGGGCCGAGCTCTTCTTTCTTGAAAGAAGAGCCTTGTTCCGCTAGCCCCCGAGCATCTCAGTTTGAGTCATGAGAGTTGTCTACTTTTTCCCGATGAGGCTTTGCCGCAGTTCTGTGGTCTTCATACGGGCACACTTTTTTGTCAAAGTGCACCCAGAGGGTGTAGCCCCCCGGCGCTTCTTGCTTTTGGCACAAAGAGCCGGGAAGGTCTTTGAGTTCTTCTCCTCCGTCCGGTTCTTTGTATCTTGTACGCTGGAGTTCTTGTTGCCCCGGGCATCCGAGTCTTTGTATCTTGTAGGAGTTCTTTCCCATGTAACTTGTAATCCTCAAGATGTGAATAAAGAGCTCTTCTTTCTTTTTCCGATCAAGTATCTTGTATGATTCTCGACCCGCCTTTTGCGCACTTTGTTGCAGCTTGTTCTCTTGCTGCTCTTGAAGTGGTCATCTAGGTTGTTTCCTCCCTCGATGACTTGTTGCGATTGCGCCTTTAGAGTTCTTCCTTAGGCTTCCCGCTCTTATCTCCTTCTTGTAGACTTGTGTCGTAGCTGTTTGGAGTCATGCTCTATGACATCGTTGTTGTTTTGACCGATGATTCAGCTCTGCCTTCCTCCCCTCTTGGCTGTAGATAAGTTTGAAGTCTTGCTCCAGATTGCCGCTTGATTCCTTGACTTGTCGCCTTGTCTTCTCGAGATCTCGCTGAAGATAGGTTCAAGTCTTGCTTCGAGGTTGCAGGATTGTTTCCCGACTTGTCTCCACTCTTCTCGTGGATCCGCTGAGGATAGTATAGGATCTTGTCCTTGTGCGCCTTTTTTGGGTTGTTTCTTCCTGGCGCCATTTGCCTAGCCTCCCACTCATAGGCTTTGCCGATGTGGATAGGAGTCTTGCTTCCGTTCCGGTTCTTTCCTCCGAAGGAATCACCGCTTGCCTTTTCCTAGACTTGGTCCAGATGGTTCCAAGTTCCCTCCTTCGAATTTAGGCTGTTTTTCCGAAGTATCAGCCCGCCTTTTCCAAATTCTTGGCCGAGGATAGTTGTAGAGGCCCCCCGCCCATTTTGTCGTTGTTCATATCCTTCCCGACAAAATGACTTCGAGGGTTCTTCTTTAGACTTGTCATGATGATGGGAGACTTGCTCTTGAATTCCGTGAGTTGTTCTTTTTCCGAGTATCGCCATCTTTTCCGAGATTAGTTGGAAGGTGATGGAGTCTTGCCCCCCGGTCTTCGTGGTTGTTCTTGACAAGTCTCAGCTCTTCCTTTCTCAGACTAGCCGATCATGGTGGAGTCTTGCCCCGGTCTTCGTGGTTGTTCTTCGTCGAAGTTTCAGCCATCTTTTTCTCAGAGTACCGACCGATGATGGTGGAGTCTTGCTCCCGTCTTCTTGAGTTGTTTCTTCAAGATTCAGCTCGTCCCTTTGTGGACTTACTTGTGGTGGTTGGGGCGTCCCCTTTTGCCGTGGTTGTTTTCCTCAAGCATGTGACTTGTGCCTTTCTCTTGAGACTTGTCACAATTGTTCGAGGGTTTTCGTCGAGAAGCTCCAGCAACCGACGCGCCACCGGGCCACCAAGACGGAGAACTTGTTCAAACCTGCGCCTTTAGAGTCACGCATTAGGCTTCCAAACCCGAAACCAACTCTTGGGGAAGGTAAACAACCTCTATGACAAGTACGACTTTGAGAGCAACTTTAAGAACAACTCCTACCCGACTCGATAAGGGAAACTACTCCAACTCGAAAACTTTTTCGATCAAGTCTATCTCGATTCGGGAAAGAAGGTGAATTCGATATAACCCCCTCGACACCAGTCCAGATTACCTTTTTGCCTTCCTACGACTACGCAACTCGTCAAAGGTAGATTCAAGGAGCGCCAAGACAACTCAAGAGAAGACTGAGATTCCTTTGGAGGGCATGCAAAGAGGGCTCATCTTGACAAGAACCCTGTGGAGGAATGCATCATCCATCGCCAAGAACCCTCGACAGAGCCTATCGCCCTCAAGGAATGCCGTGATCGAAAGACCAAAGATCGCAAGTTCCCACCTCGACGGGAAGGAGGGCGCCCAAGGCTACGACCGCTAAGGAAATCTTTATGGTGGTCTTTGGCGCCCGCTTTTAATCCGCCCGTTGGCCCCCTTGACATCAGGTCCACTAACGACTTCGCTTATCCAACATCTCTGGCATGGATGAAAGAACTTGCTTTGAAGACGAAGGAGAGCACCAACGCCAAGAAAGGTCAAGAGAAACAAGCTGAAAGGGGGACACCGAATCAGAGCGAACATACGCTTACAAGCCATGAACAAATATCAAGCCGATCTACACGAGTACGAGACCAAGTCCAAAAGAGAAGCCGAGGACGACCAGCGAGTAACCTCGAGAAAGGCTACAATGGTTGATTGACCGCCTCAAGATTGCTATAGACCTAAAATGACGAGGAGAGGCTCATCAAGAGGCTTTGCGTATTGATGGTGAAAGAGATCCCTAACATCACGCTTAAAGGCTTAACAGCCACGCACTTGCAGAAGTCGATCCAACGCCTTCAGAGGTCGGAAGGGCGTATAGGTTCCAACAACTCCAGCCACCCCGAGGGACGGTAGACAAGACTGCAGACCCCCCGAGGGAAAGTCCCGCCCCGGACCGACCAAGCCGACGAAGAAGCCGCAGAATCAACATATCGACTCATCGAACTCATCCAAGAGAAGGAAGAACTTCAGAAGACTCAAGAAAGAACAACAGAAGCTATGACAATTTCCTTGCTTCGCAGAAAGATTGCAAGAGGTCAAGCTACCCCAAAGTTCAAACCTTCAAATCACTGCGAAATATGATGGGAAAAATGAGCCCGCATAATGGCTCGAGTCTACTCGCAATCCATTGAGCCGGGCCGGAGGAGATGATGACGCAAAAGCCGCCTTCTTCCCATGGCCCTAGAGGCTCTACCGCCCAATGGTTCGACAAGATCAAAGAGGGCTCAATCCGACAAGAGGACTTGCTGGAAAGCATTCTCACGCAAGAACCCTCTCGGAGAATCATCACCCATCCTATTACTCGTGCCGAGCCTCAAAGCCTCAAGGTAGTTTCCGAGAATCCTTGAGGGATTACTACCAAGATTTGGGGAGATGAGATCCCAAGTACATGATATCACCGAAAGAGAAGTGATAGACGCCCTTCGAATGGAATTTTCTCAAGATGGCGCTTCTGATTTTACAAAGACAACCCAAGGACAAACGAGCAGTTCAACGCTTATCATTGAGAAGATGATCGAGCCGAAGAAAGAACCCGAGATCGCTTTCCGTAAAGAAAGAACTAAGAAGGCCCGAAGAAAGAGCGTAACAACTCTCAACAAAGAAAAGAAGCGAGGACCAGATAACACTGCCGCAATGGCGAAAAGTCCAAGAAACCATACAAGCAGAGGTTCAACAACAACAACAACAATGGCGACAGAAATGTTTTGCAATATCAAGCTAGAAGACCTACCTTGCATCTATCACCCCGGAGCTCAAAGACACTCTGGAAGCTGTTCCACATTCCAGAGAAGTACAAGGGAGGAAACAACTCGCCGAAAGGGGAACAATCAAGAAAACAGAGAAGAAGCCAAATAAGAGCCAAAGACGGAGATTTCCGTAAAGCAACAAGATCTCTCGAACATCATATTCTCGAGTACCCATCAAAGAGCAAAAAAGACAAGATAAGCTAGCACTCGATCAATCATGGCAGCAGAGCCCGCAACACCGCGCTACCTCACCGGTCCCAATACCGATTCAATTCACTGTGGAGGATCGCGGACAAGTGTGGAAACGCCGGCCTGTACTTTTGGTACCGAACCAACAATAGCCGGAGTAATCACACCAAGGTATTGATCGATGGAGGAGCAGGGCTAAACATCATATTCTCGTAAACACCGACAAGATGGGACTGACCTCCCTCCTGAGTAATTGCTCCTTCCAAAGACTCCTTTCTATGGGATAGTACCCTGACGAAAGCAGCCATACCAGCTTGGACAAGTCACCCTACCAGTTACATTTGATCTCCATCCAACTACCGGACAGAGTACATCAAGTTTGAAGTAGCAGCACTCGAGTCACCATATCACGCCATCATGGGAAGACCCGCTATTGCAAAATTCATGGCTATTCCACACTACCCGCATCTTCTACCGAAGATGCCAAAGACCGCTTGGGGTTCTTTTCCATCAAAGGAGATCTCAAGAAAGCTTTCGAAAGTGTGATGTACAAGCCGTGGAGATTGCAAACAAGACAGGGGAGCTCTTAGAGAAGAAGGAACTCAACCAGATGGCGCAGGAGACGAATCCGTAAGAACTCGAGATACCAGCCAAGAAGCAAGCAATTTAACTCCACCGAGGAAGCCGACGCCAAGCACATCGACCTACAAACGGGCGATCCATCCAAGACGGCGATCATCAGTGCCCACCTATCTCCAAAATAGGAACTCGTGCTCACCAGCTTCCTAAGGCAACACGTAGATATATTCGCCTTAGAAACCGCAGACATGCCCTGTCCCAAGGGAGCCGGGGCCGAGCACGTAATCGACATCAATATGGGATCCAAACCCATCAAACAAAGACTGAGGAGGTTCTCACCAGAAAAGAAAGAAGCTATAAAGAAGGAGATTGTGAAACTACTCGCAAAGAGGATTCATCAAAGAAATCCTACATCCCGACCGGTACCGAACCTACAATAGCCGAGTAACCGGGCCACCAAGGTATTGATCGATGGAGGAGTAGGGCTGAACATCATATCTCTAAACACCGACAAGATGGGACTGACCTCTCCCAGTAATTGCTCCTTCCAAAGACTTTTCTATGGGATAGTACCCGACGAAGCACCATACCAGCTTGGGACAAGTCACCCCGCCGCCATTTGGATCTCCATCCAACTACCGGACAGAGTACATCAAGTTTGAAGTAGCAGACCTCGAGTCACCATATCACGCCATCATGGGAAGACCTGCTATTGCAAAATTCATGGCTATTCCACACTACCCGTATCTTCTACCAAGATGCCAGCACCGTTTGGGGTTCTTTCCATCAAAGGAGATCTCAAGAAAGCTTTCGAGTGTGATGTACAAGCCGTGGAGATTGCAAACAAGACAGGGGAGCTCTTAGAGAAGAAGGAACTCAACCAGATGGCAGAGGAGACGAATCCGTAAGAACCTCGAGATACCAGCCAAGAAGCAAGCAATTTAACTCCACCTCAGAGGAAGTTGATGTCAAGCACATCGACCTACAAACGGGCGATCCATCCAAGACGGGCGATCATCAAAGCCCACCTATCTCCAAAATAGAACTCGCGCCACCAGCTTCCTAAGGCAACACAGAGATATATTCGCTCGAAAACCGCGTAGACATGCCCTGTCCCAAGGAGCCGGGCCGAGCACGTAATCGACATCAATATGGGATCCAAACCCATCAAGCAAAGATCGAGGAGGTTCTCACCGTAAAAGAAAGAAGCTATAAAGAAGGAGATTGCGAAACTACTCGCAGCAGAGATTCATCAAAGAAATCCTACATCCCGACCGCTTGCCAACCCTGCTCGGGTCCAAAAGAAGAATACCTCGATTGGCGCATGTGTGTGGACTACACGCATCTGAACAAGATCACAAAAAAAGACCCCTTTGGGCTACCAAGGATTGATCAAATAGTGGACTCCACGGCAGATCAGCTCTACTATCATTCCCGCATTGCTACCTCAAGATATATACCACCGATTGCACTCAAGAAAGAAGATCGTGAGCAAGACCTTTTTATCACCCCTTCGTGCCTACTGCTACAAAACAATGTCCTTCGGATTGAAAAACGCCGAGCAACGTATCAAAGAGCCGTACGTACTTGTTTGGGAGAGCAGATTGGCAAAATGCCAAGCATACGTGATGACGAGTGGTGAAGACAAGAGAACCGTAAACTCGATTCAAGATCCGGAGGTGACTTTCAAGAACCTCAACAAATGGAAATGGAAGCTCAATCCAACCAAATGCGCCTTCTCGAGTACCATCGGGCAGCTACCGGGTTTCTTGGTCAGCAACAAAAGGCATTGAAGCCAGCACTAAGCAAATCAAAGCAATCACTGAGATGACACAACCCCGGGTCCAAGGACGCCCGTAGAGGCTCACAGATGCATGGCAGCACTCAACAGATTCATATCCAAACTTGGAGAGAAAGGACTACCCTTCTTCAAACTCATCAAGACCAAAGGAGAATTCAAATGAACGAATGATGCGACAAGGCGTTTGAAGAGCTCAAACAATACCTTACAACAGCTCCAGTCCCTAACACCTCCAAAGGACCAAGAAGAACTCCTACTCTACATAGCAGCCTACAAATACAAAGGGTCGGCCTCAGCAATTATCGTGGAGAGAGAAGAGCCCGACAACTCAACAAAGTTCGTGAGGCCGCTTACTACGTGAGTGAGGTTCTATCCGAGTCCAAGGCTCGATACCCTCACGTACAAAAAGTACTCTATTCCATACTGATCACATCAAGGAAGCTACGACACTACTTCGACAAATTATTAAGATCACAAAGCAGGACCGACTCACCACTAGGCGATATCCCCGAGGAACAAAGATTCAACAGCCGCATATCAAAATGGGCAAGAGAACTCGGAGCATTGAATCTAGAGTTCACCCCAAGAAGAGCAATCAAATCCCAGCACTTCTAGATTTCATAGCAGTAATGGATGAGCTCCAACAACCCATATCCGACTTTACATCAAGAAGCATTGAAACATGTACTTCGATGGATCGTTGAAGCTAGGGGAGCAGGAGCCGGATTTTATTCATATCTTCGTAAGGAAGACAACTCAAGCACGTGCCGCAAATCAAGTGGCAAGCTACAAACAACGAGGCAGAATATGAAGCACTCATCCATGGCCTCAAGATAGCAAGAACTCTAGGAATTAAGAGACTACAAATATACGCGACTCACCGTTGTCATCAATCAAGTCAACAAGGACTGGACCGCACAAAGGACAACATGGGCCTCTATTGCGCAGAAGTACGCAAGCCGAAAAGAACTTTCAAGGCCTAGAAATCCCGCACGCGCTCGTGATGCGAACGCGGGCGAACAGACGCATAGCCAAACTCGGATCCGACAGAGCACAAGTCCCACCCGGAGTATTCGTCGAAGAGCTCTTGAAACCATCCATCAAGGAAAACCCAGAAGAAGACAACATGGAGCAATCAGCCCTAAACGGAGTACGATAATCTCTCCAAAGCTGCAGAACAAGTCCCCGGATTGAAGACATCATTAACTTCATCAAGAACAAGACGCTACCCGATGACAAAGCTGAAGCAACAAGAATCTTGAGAAGAAGCAAGAACTATGTGCTCATCTGAGATAAGCTATACAAAAGAGCAAAGATCATCGAGTACTACTCAAATGCATAAGCTCTAAAGAAGGAAAAGACATCCTACAAGAAATCCACTCGTTGTTGTGGAAACCACGCAAATGGCCAAGAACCCTCATGGGAAAGGCATTCAGAACCGATACTACTCGCCAACAGCCCTCAAAGACGCGTAAGAACTCGGTCGAAGATGCAAAGGATGCCGATGTTCGCAAGACAAGCACATGTGCCACCACAACTTAACTCGCATATACACCATCATGGCCTTTTCCGTGCCGGAGACTAGACCAAGTCGGACCACTCAAAAGAGCCAAGGGAGGATATGAGTATATCTACGTCGCATCGACAAATTCACCAAATGGATAGAGTACAAGCCATTGGTTACCTTCAGCTCCACCAAGGCGCCGAGTTCATCCAAGAGATCATGCACGATTCTCCTGGCCCAACAGATCATCACCGACCCTGATCACCATTTACAAATGCGTAATTGAAGATTGGGCACAAGATTGTGGCATACCGGATTGACTATGCCTCTCGTGGCACATCCTCGTGCTAACCGACAAGTCGAAGAGCAAACGGACTCATCCTTGCCTGACTAAAGCCAAGACTATATGAAGAACTCAAAGACTACTTGAGCAAAATGGATCGAAGAACTTCCAAAAGTCGCCCGGGGCCTAAGAACTCAAATCAAGATCAACAGTTACTCACCCTTCTTCCTAACCTACATGATCGGTCGCCCCTACCGCAGACTATATGGAGCTCTCCAAGGATCGAGCAATTTGAAGAAGGAGAAGGAGAACGCAAAGAAGACTAGAAATCGACCGTGCGTAAGAAGTTAGATCAAATGCAATCCTCCGTAACGCAAGATATCCGGCAAGGACTAAGAAGGTATTATGACAAGAGCACACGTCCAAGAAACCTCAACCCAGACACCAAGTACTCAAGAGAAATCAAAAGATCTAAGGCAAGCACAAATTGCTCACCCCATGGGAAGAACCATACATCGTCCCAAAGAGTACCGACCAGGAACCTACGAACCGATGACCATGCAAGGAGAAGAAATCGAAACTCCCGCACATAAGCCAACTCGTAAGGTTCTATCCATGATCGAGGAACTCAAGGCGACAGAGAAGCAAAGAGAACGCGAAAACAACTCTCCGACACTTCAAGAAGAAGAAGACCAAGCCCGAGAAGAACTCGACCAATCAACAAGGTCACCAAATACGCTGGCTACCAAGTGACTTCAACAAAAACAAGTCACGGTGCAGTAAAGCTGCATGCCTCCCAAGGAGATGAACAAATAGCCGAATTGGTGCTTCACGGAAAGAAGTCACCAAAAGAAGGCAACCCCACCACCGTAACGGAGGTCAAATTCCAAGGGTGTAACAACGCCGACGCCCTAGCTCGAATAGCGCCCACACCTTAAATCCTAGCGAAGATCGTGAACTTCGACTCTTGAGAAAAGAGGACGTTGGGATCGCCCGCCTAGGTCGCAGAGGCCATCGAGGGTCCGTAAAGTGCCATTATGTCCAATGACGCGACGGCCTTTCGACCGGGCATGAACGGTGTAGTGTTGTGAAATAGAAACCCATCGCCTCACACAAGTCTCTCGTAAAGCAGAGCAGCCCAAACCAGGCAAGGTGGATTGCAGTGTTATGAAATAGGAACCCAACCATCTTGACCTTCAGTCCGCAGTGCACTTAAATGGGCCCGGACTGAGAACCTTACAAGGGACATCATGTGAATAGTCCACTGGACAGCAGATGGGAGAGCACTAGCCCGTAAGCGGCAACCCCGAAAGTTAGAACAACTCTTTCTCGAGCACGACTCCACCAAATTACACTAGCATGTCTAAAGAAAAGACAACGCTTAGAGGGCCTAAAAGGAGAAACCGAACGGCCTGAGAAACCCTCCAACAATTGTGACAAGTCCCAAGAGAAGGCACAAGTCACATGCCGCAGGAAAACAACCCGCAAAAAAGGGGACGCCCAACCACCATCAAGAAGTCCACAAAGGGACGAGCTGAATCTTCGTAAGAAACAACTCAAGACCAGAGCAAGACTCCACCATCATCGGGCCGCCTACGTAAAAGACGAGCCGAAACTTCGTAAGAACAACCCTCGAGGACCGTGAGCAAGACTCCAAAGATGATCGCCTAGTCTACGTAAAGGACGAGCCGAGACTTCGCTAAGAACAACCCTGAAGACCAGAGCAAGACTCCATCACCTTTCAAATTAATCTACGTAAAAGACGAGCCGATACCCGTAAAAGAACAACTCGAGCAAGTCTCCCATCATCATGACAAGTCTAAAGAAGAAGACGTAAATCATTTGTTAGAAGATATGAACACCGACAAAAACGGAGCAGTGCCTCTACAACTATCCTCAACCAAGACCACAGTAAAAGGCGGGTCGATACTCGAAAACAGCCCCGAATCTCGAAGGAGAACTTCGTAACACCCTACGCCCGCCAAGTCTACAGAAAAAGGGCAAGCCGATTCCTTCGTGAGGAAAGAACCCCCGGGCTAATCAAGCAAGACTCCAATCCACTACCACGGCAAAGCCTATGAACAAAGCAGCCGACGCCGCCAAGGAAGAACAACCCCAAGGCGCACAAGGACAAGATCCTATACTATCCTCAGCCAGATCTACGAGAAGACAAGCTGACAAGTCGTGAAACAATCCCAACCTCGGCAAGACTTAACCTATCTTCAGCAGATCTATGAGAAGACAAGCCGACAAGTCATGAATCAACCCTAATCCTCGGCATGACTTCAAACTTATCTACAGCCAAGTCTACGAAAAGGCGAGCTGAATCATCAGTCAAAACAACACCGATGTCATAGAGCATGACTCCAAACAACTCGGCACAAGTCTACAAGAAGGAGATAAGAGCCGAAGCCTAAGGGAAGAACTCTAAAGGCGCAATCACAACAAGTCGCCTGAGGGAAACACCCTAGATGACCACTTCAAGAGCAAGCGAGAACAAATCGCAACAAAGTCTCGCACGAAGGCGCATCAGAATCATACAAGATAACAAATGGAAAAGAAGAAGAACCCTTTATTCACATCTTGAGGATTACAAGTTACATGGGAAACAACTCCCTACAAGATACAAAGAAGACTCATGCACGGGGAGCCCAACAAGAACTCCCCGCCATAAGATACAAAGAAGACCCGGGCCCTACAATCTTAAAGATTACAACACCAAGCAGGAGAAACCGCATCCAACGGCCAAGAAGACGGAGCGCCCGACTCAGATTCCGAACCCCAAGAGCTCGGGAAGTCTCAACAACCCAGGTTATTTCGAAGTCAAGACCCGCGCCCAAGTCCATAAACACCGAACTTGAAGAACCCCGACGACGGTAGCGAATGGACCCCAGATCAAGATGTTTACCCGGGCGTAAGAAAAGAACCCTCCTCGCAGAAGGCCCGGAGTTCACCATGTCGCAGCAGATGAAAAGAGCCCAAAGGGAGTGCTCAACTCCACAAAGAGTAGAAGGAAGCACCCCCAAAGAGCACCATCTTCAAGAATTCCTCAAAGGCACAACCTTCCCGAAGACGGAGCGACGACCACACACCGGTTGGGAAGCCGATATGTCCACCCAAGCGGCGAGGAAGTAGATTGTAAAGAGGCTCGGTGAGGGTAACCTAAAAGAACCCCGCCCTCGACCCACACCGAAGAAAAACGAAAGAGGAGAGGAGCTCATCTTAGGGTCACCAAGACATCCGCACTCACTCCTCAAACTTTCCGATGTGGAACCGCCGCTGAATAGCCCGCCACTATTCCCATCACAAAGAAATCCCTCACTGCAAAGAACCCCGAAGGCTCAAGCCGGACGCTGACCCACCAACGGCACGCCATGGATCAAAAGCCCGTAAAAGAAAATCTTTTCTTATAGGCGGATAGTTCAAGAGGAAGAAGAAGCAGTCGAAAACGCGTTCCAACGTCAAGATTCGCCATATTTATAGCGTAGCATGCCCATGGACTGTGTCCAAACCAGACGAGGCAACCAAAGAAGAAAGGAGTGGTCACTCTAAATCACGCCAGGAATTTATGGCAATGATCGACCATGCACCGACGCTTTCCGAAAAATGAAAGCACAAAGCAGCGAGGATCGCGGACCGCGAAAAAGAGAAAACGTCAAAATCCCTCGAAAAATAAGAACCCTAAGAGCCTCAATCTTACAAAAGAACTCTTAGGATGCTCGGGGGGCTACAGGACACCCGGGGCACGCATTTTTCAAAAAGAGTTTTTGATGATCGGGAAACTGAACTATCTTTTCCGTCTTTGTGCTGTGCAAGTGCCGTTTCTGCAGCTCGCTGTGCGCAGTGACACGCATGAAATCACCATACCGCGCAAAGTTTCACTCGAGAGCATACTTCATGATCAAAACTCGAGATGCTGCGTTTCTTCTTCAAGCAAAGAGCTCGATCCAGAGAACTCGAGTGAGGATAGAGCTAAAACTGCCAGCTTTTTGCCAGCAAGAGCCAAGTGCACCTACAGTGTTTTTAAAATGCACTCGTATGACGATCTTATCTACCGAAGAGCAGTAGCTGCAACTCATGAGCTCGACCTCGAGATGTCCTGCGCTGGCCGATGCTATCGTCAGCATACTTTATCGAGCCAGCCAGCAGTTCGCCAGTCGCGCCACAGTCAATCTCGTAAGGTAATGGAAGTATGACAGGTGACTGCTGCGAATAGGATGGACACCAGTCGGTTAGCCCTTGCTTTGAAGCTTGTTCGCCTTTTATTGGCGGCCCTCGCATTCGACAGGAACGCAGAGCCCCAGACGTGCTACGCCGGGCGAACACCGTAGGAGAGCATGAACCATATTGTTACCATCGTTACTTGCCATGTTCTACCATCAATCTCACCGGGACGCTAACCCGGGACGCAGCGTCTTACTGCCCATCGGCCACCCAAAGATGTGCCCGCCCAACATACGCTAATGCCGCCGGCCTGTGTTCATCGAGGCCCGAACACTCGCCGAGCTCACCCCGCGGGCGTTCCCCTCGTAAAGGTTCACCCCTACCTCGCGCGCCACCGGCGATAGCTGAGCACGATCGAGAGCCCGCCACGGGTGAATCCGGCAATTTGTTCGCCTCGATGAACCCGGAGCCCTGGTGGTTTGCTGGGCAGCTGACATTGAGAGTAGGGTTTTTATACCGAAATTCGGGCCCTCGATCAAGCGATCGAGTAAAGACCTTTACGTCCAAATGGGCGTGAGCCTGTTTGATCGATGGGGTTAGCCGAGAATCGGCTATGAAGCTTACAATGCTTGGTCGTGGCCAAGCTTGTGTCCTATGCGTTCATGCTCTCCTACGAGGTGTTCCCTTGGCCGCCTTTTTATAGTCTAAGGAGCCAAGGAACTCGCCACGATCCTAGTCGGATACGAGAGGGTTGTCCCGTGAGGAACCAAACACCCGAACTCTAAAGAAGGTAACCCGACTAGTGTTCTATCCAAATTACAAATGAAGTCACCGTAGCTATGCTTCCATTGCCTTCCTCGAGTTGTTTCAGGTCGCAGGCTAGATAGAACCCCTCGCGAACAACTCGCAGAGTTCTTTGGTGATCCTCAGATCCACGAGCCCCTCGAGCATCTCAAGGTCAAGCCATGATAGTCGTCTTGCTCTTCTCGGGTGAGGCCTTGATATGTCTTCAAGATCATCATACGGAGTGCAATTTTTAAAAAAAAAGTGCACCCGTAGGGTGTAGCCCCCGAGCTTGCTTTTTGGCACAAAAGAGCTGGAAGGTCTTTTGAGTTCTTCTCCTCCGCCTCGAGTTCCTCCGCTGCCGGAGCTCTTCTTTCTTGAAAGAAGAGCCTTGTTCCGCTAGCCCCGAGAATCTCGCAGTTTGAGTCATGAGAGTTGTCTACTCTTCTCGGATGAGGCTTTAAGCACGGTTCTGTGGTCTTCATACGGTGTGCACTTTTTGCTGAAAAAGTGCACCCGTAGGGTGTAGCCCCCCCGCTTCTTGCTTTTTGGCACAAAGAACCGGAAGGTCTTTTGAGTTCTTCTCCTTCGCCTTCGAGTTCTTCTCGCCGCCGGAGCTCTTTTGAAAAAATCGTGCCCCTGTATCCTCAGAGCCCCCGAGCATCTAAGAGTTCTTTTGTAGATAGGGCTCTTAGAGGTTCTTCCTTTTTTCTCCGGATTTTGACCGCTTTTTTTTTCCGTATGGCCACGGAGTCACAAAGGCGCTTTTATCGTGTTTCATTTTTTGGGAAACGTCAGTGCATGGCAGTCATTGCCATAAATTCCATACTGCGTGATTTGAGGTGACCTCTCCTTTCTTGCTAGTTGCCTCGTCTTCTGTGGATCTGGTCCATAGGCATGCTAGTTCTGCCCTATAAATATGGCCTGCCTTGCTTCTGGATGAACCAGAGCGTCTTTTCTTCTTCTCTCGCTTCTTCTTCCTCTTGAACTATCCCTCCTCTTGTAGAAAAGAGTTTCTTTCTCGAGCTTCGATCCTGGCGATGCCGTTGAGTGAGTTGGATCAGCCCCCGGCGGCTTCTTGAGCCTCTTGAGCCTTCTTCTTCTCAGAGTGAGGGATGTCTTGTGAAATGGAGTAGAAGGGGACTACTCCGTGGTGGCTCCACTTTTTGGACGTGGCTAGTGGTAGGGAAAGGGATGCCTTTGATTGGGACGCGATCTTCCGAGATCGAAGTTTTCCTTCGCACCGTCGTCCTATCCCACTTTGTTGGCCTCGATGATGAGTGGGGCGTATCATTTCTACTTGCTCCTTAGCTTGAGGAAGGCTAAGGTGCTTTCTGGTCGGCTAGTCTCGATCCTCACAATGTCCATCGGCTCGAGTTTCTTGGAGAGAGATAGCACCTGTTGCCTAGTTCAAGGGGGGTTATCTTTCTCAGATTCTGCCTTTGAGTCTTGAGGAACCGCCGTGGTTGTATTCTTGCGTGTACTTTGCTCCTTCCCTGCAGGTGTTGTGCCTGGGCGAGGGTTCTTTTTTTCCCAGGCCGCCAGCCTTTGAACTCTCGCGCCCGCTGGGCTCCCTAAACTTTGGGTTTTGGGCTTCGGTACTTCGCGCATGTATGCTGACTCCCCGGTGGTCTTCTTAGCGCCTTTCGGTGCTTTGAGTTCCCGTAAGGGTCTTGACTTTTTAGTCGAGATTTAGGGATCTTCCCCCTTTGGCGGTTGAAGCCGGCTTGGTGGAGTTTGGAAACAGTCCCGGCGCCCATCTCTTCGTCGCTTGGACACGGGCCCCGCCGCCTTCTTGGAAGTACTCTTCGAGTTGTTGGGCCCCCGGTCTTCTTTGTATCTTGCACGCTGGAGTTCTGTTGGGTTCCCGTGCATCCGAGTCTTTTGTATCTTGTAGGAGTTCTTTCCCATGTAACTTGTAATCCTCAAGATGTGAATAAAGAGCTTCTTTCTTCTTCCCCGACCCTATCTTGTATGATTCTCGACCGCCTCTCATGCACTTGTTGCGCTTTGTTCTCTACTTGCTCTTTGAAGTGGTTATCTAGGTTGTTTCCCTCCGATGACTTGTTGCATTGCGCCTTTAGAGTTCTTTTCCTTAGGCTTTTTGCTCTTATCTCCTTCTTGTAGACTTGTGCCGAGTTGTTTGGAGTCATGCTCTATGACATCGCTGTTGTTTTGACCGATGATTCAGCTCGCCTCTTTCAGAGACTTGGCTGTAGATAAGTTTGAAGTCTTGCTTCGATTGCCGGGTTGATTCCCCGACTTGTCGCTTGTCTTCTCGTCAGATCTCACCGAAGATAGGTTCAAGTCTTGCTTCTCGAGGTTGCAGATTTGCTTCCCGACTTGTCGCTTGTCTTCTCGAGATCTCGAGAATAGTATAGGATCTTGTCCTGTGCGCCTTTGGGTTGCTTCTTCCTTGGCGCGTCTGGCCAGCTCCTGCTCATAGGCTTTGCCGTAGGGATTGGAGTCTTGCTTCGCGCTTCTCAGTAATTTCCTCAAGGAATCAAATTGCCTTTCTCGCAGACTTGGTCGTAGATGGTTCCGGTTCTCCTTCCTCGACCTGTGGTCGTTTTTCAAGCATCGCCCGATTGCGGGTCTTGCCGAGATAAGTGTAGAGGCCCGCCGCTTTGCTGGCCGTTTCACGACAAATGACTGCCTTTAGACTGTCATGAAGGAGGAGCATGATATCGCCTCGTTAGCCGGAAGGTGATGGAGTCTCCTGCTCCCCTCGACTTTCGTGGTTGTTCTCAAAGTTCCCTTTCTCGTAGACTAGTGATTGGTGGAGTCTGCAGTGGTTGTTCTTCTGAAGCTTAGTTCTTTCTCGAGATCGAGATGGTGAGTTTTGCCTCGTGAGTTGCCGAAGATCCAGCCATTTGTGGATCGATCGATGGCTGAGGTGTCCCCTTGCCAGCAGTCGCGGCATGTACTTTCTGTGCTTCTGGAGACTTCTGACGACATGCAGGCTTTCTGAGTACAGCCGCTTTCGTTCATATGCTGCGCGTCGTACGCTGTAGCTACAGCTGCCGTGTTAGCCGTTCGCGATTAGCCCATCATGCGCCTCGATCGTTTCAGTATCGCGACATGTCGCGATGCTAGTTCATACACGATTCGCCGCTTCGAGACTTGCGAGATGATGCTTTCGCTGTCTACTTCATCGTAGCCGCTGTCTGCCGGCACGATACTGGCATCGTTCTCGAGTCTCCCGATGTTTAGCGGGATACCCAGACGTCTTTTGCCGCATAGACGTCACGCGTCGACGCAGCATGTGACGCTGCCACCTCGCTGCGGTCGCCGGGCCTTTTGTTCGGTTACTCGTGAAGCGCTACCGTTATTTGGCAACTTTTTGAGGCATGCAGCTTTTTCGTGACTTGTTTTTGTTGAACAGCCACAAGTCGCTTCTTTTCTGTTGGTTGGTCCGCAGTTTGGACCAACCAACAAGGAAAGGTCACCAAATACGCCGCTACCAAGCGCTCAACCAAAACAAGTCGCCAAGAGTAAAGCTGCATGCCTCCCAAGGGAGATGAACAAATAGCCCGAATTGGCGCTTCACTCTAAAAGAAGTCAACCAAAAGAAGGGGCAACCCCGACCACCAGAACGGAGGTCAAATTCCAAGGGTGGAACCACGACGCCCTAGCTCCTCGAATAGCGTCCACACCTTAAATCCTAGCGTAAGATCGTGAACTTCGACTCTTGAAAAAGAGGACGTTGGGATCGCCCGCCCAGGTCGTGAGGCCATCGAGGGTCCAGAAAGTGCCACTATGTCCAATGACGGCAGACGGCCTTTCGAATCGGGCGTGAACGTGTAGTGTTGTGAAATAGAAACCCATCGCCTCACACAAGTCTCTCGTAAAGCAGAGCAGCCCAAACCAGCAAGGTGGATTGCAGTGTTAAGTGAAATAGAACCCAACTATTTTGACCTTCAGTCCGCAGCACACTTAAATGGGCCCGACTGAGAACCTTACAAGGGACGCCATGTGAATAGTCCACGGACAGCATGGGAGAGCCCTAGCCCGTAAGCGGCAACCCCGAAAGTTAGAACAACTTTTCCGGAGTACGACTCCACCAAATTACACTAGCATGTCTAAGAAAAGACAACGCTAGAGGGCCTAAAAGGAGAAACCGAACAGCCTCGGAGAAACCCTCCGAACAATCATGACAAGTCTCAAGAGAAGACACAAGTCACATGCCGTAGGAAAAACAACCCCGACAACTTGGGGGACGCCCCCAACCACCATCAAGAAGTCCATAGAAGGGACAAGCTGAATCTTCGAAAAACAACCCTCAAGACCAGAGCAAGACTCCACCAACGCCAGCTAGTCTACGTAAAAGACGAGTCGAATCTTCGAAGAAACAACCCTCAAGACCTGTAGCAAGACTCCACCAACGCCAGCCTAGTCTAAAGAAAAGACGAAATAAACTTCGAAGAACAACCCTCGAAGACCGTAGAGCAAGACTCCATCACCTTTCAAATAATCTACAAGAAAGACGAGCTGATACTCCGTAAAGAGCAACTCGAATCCAAGAGCAAGCCTCCACTCATCATGACAAGTCTCAAGAAGAAGTCAAAGTCATTTGTCGAAGAAAAACAACCCCGACAAACCGGGCAAGGCTCTACAACCATCTTCACCAAGTCTACAGAGGACGGGCTGATTCTCCGAAGAAATAAACCTGAACTCAAGAGGAAAATCTCGAGCTACCTTCGAAGAGGCAAGCTAATCCTTCGTAAGAAAAACTCCCCAATCCGGGCAAGAACTAATCCACTACGGCAAGACCTATGAACAAAGCCAGCCGAGGCGCAAAGGAAGAAACAACCCGTAAGCGCACAAGGACAAGATCCTATACTATCTTCAGCTGATCTACGAGAAGACAAGCCGACAAGTCGTGAAACAACCCCGCATCTCGAAACAAGACTTCAAACCAATCTTCGCCAGTCTACGTAAAGGCGAGCTGAATCATCGAAGAGACAACACCGATGTTATGGAGCAGGACTCCAAACAACTCGGCACGAGTCTACAAGAAGGAGATAAGAGCCGAAGCCTAAGGAAGAACTCTAAAGGCGCAATCTTAATCAGTCATCCGAGGAAAACAACCCGAAGACCACCACAAGAGCAAGTAGAGAACAAATCGCAACAAGCTGCACGAAGGCAGATCAGAATACTTAAAAAGTCCACACGAAGGTGGACACAAGCAAGAGTATTTAAGGCCTACATCCAACAGGCCACCAGCAACAAACCGTTTCATTACAAGGCGGACAAAGCCGCCACCCAGTGCACTCAGGCCGCATCAAAATCCGCGCTCCTTCGTGAAGATCTAGATCGATGGTGCCGCAGAGAGTGGTCACAGCTGATCCACCTCTCGGGCGCCTCCTCCATTATCCTCGAGATGCGCCGTCAGAAGCAAACCCATCCACAACAACAGCAATGGGCAGCTCCAGCACGAGATGATGGAAGTAAAAGAGCGAGTTTTCAACAGCCTCCCCAAAGCCGTTTCCAACAAAGAAACGGAAACGATCGGGAACCCTGGGAAGAAAGTCCCTCCAGACACACCATGATCTTCGTGCAGACGAATAACCTCCAAAGAAGGGATACACAAATCGCCAGAGATCTGAGAACTTCACGAAGAGAAGAAAGTGCATCTCTTCTCCGACCGGCTCGGCCGACAACACCGATAGTGGTCGCCGACCTGAATTGCTCACCCGAAGGCCAAATCAAGAAACAGACAAGTCGAGAGAAGACTTGACAAATAAAGCAAAACGGCTCAAGAGGATAAGCAAACATACCTTCAACCTCCCGAAAATAACCTTGGCATAGGACTCCTGGCCAACCCATCAATGGTAACACAAGAGTCTTGGAGCTGAGCACGAAGATCCCGTTCAACCCCCGAAGACGAACAACCCAGCCCGCAAAGGAGTCACATTCTTGAGCAGGGAGGAAGACGGGAGATCTCGCGACAAAGGACTAAAGAAAAGTCGTGGTCTGACATATCCCAAAAGAAAGTGAGGAAAGTCAAGAAAAGAACCCGACATACCGAACTCGATCAAAGGCAGAAAAGCGCCGGCGAAGTCCGAACGCCGCAGAGCAGCAAAGAACCCGAGAAGCCGTGATCAAACTCGAAAATCACGCAGTCCGGTAAGAGACCTCGTGATCATAAAGAGAAGGATCCCGAGGAGGATCAACAGCTGGTTCCCCGAGCAGGAGAGGCCAAAGAAGAAGATCGCCACCAGCAGACGCCGTAAGAACTCCCTGAGATACAACCTCGCAGAACTTCACAGAAGGACGCCCGCGAAAACAACCCCGACAATATAAGAAACCTCAAAAAGTCAATCTGGGAAAGAACTCGACAAGAGTACTCACCGAAAAAGAGAGACGAGGACGAGGGGGCAAGCCAAAGAATGAAGGAGGCTTCACTTCAATGGTCACAACAGAACCTGGCCGTAAGCCTCCTAAGCCTCAACCCGCATAAACGGCAAAACTGCAAACAACCCAATAAGGCTACAAGACAAAAAAGAACCCGTGATTCAAGACACAAGAAAGGAACTCACGGATTCCCGGCAAGGGACTCCACCCTGCTTCCTCAGCATGCTCAAAAAAGCAAATGCAAAGCACCCTCTGAAAACAGAGAAACAGTCAGCTTATAATGAAAAAGAGAGGGACCGATGTAAGATCAACCCCCTCACCTATAAGAATATTACCCGTGGGCTCCTTACAAAGAAGCCCGAGAAGCAGAAGAGCGAGTCCTCTTGGGAGTCGGGTAGCAGCAGGCAAAGGGGCTTTTCAACGTAACGCCCCGCCGCTTGTAGACCTATAAGGGCAAGTACCGTGATCTCGAGTAAAGGGAACATACGAAGCAACCCCCAATACCATGCCAGAAGGGCTTCGACTCACCGAACAGCAGAGGCAAAGCAGGCATCGCAAAGAATCGGTCACCACAGAAGCCTCGCAGTAGTTCCGGCAAGATGCTAAGAAATCAGAAGAGTAAAAGAACCCTAAATAGGAAAGTACACCGTAGAAAGAAAAAGAACTCACAAACCGAGGAGGGCTGTCGCCAAAGAATACTCAAAGAACCCCAATCGAGTCATCGAATATCCTTCAACAGAGCCGGGGATACCATCAACTCCGCCTCAGTAAACTCGAAGCATCGCCACCAACACAAAGAAGGATCCTCAGGGCCAGAGTACTGAAGCCGCCAAGCCTCTCCCTCACCATCAAAGGTTGAACTCGACGGCGAAGAAAACCGGCAACAATACCAAAGGCCACTAAGGCCACCTTGCTTCAAGATCTTGACACGGTTGACAAGCCTCGCAACCTCCGACTCATTAGGAGAATCAACCTTCAGGCTCTCAGATCAATGTGACTCATTGAGTCATGATCCATCAGATGGGAGGAGGGTTGTTCACATAGAACCACCCAGCGCCACCAGAAAAATAAATCGTGGAGCTCATAATCAAAGAAAGTCTTTTCTGCCCCGACGGGCCCGGATAGAAACACAACGAAGAGAAGAAAGATCGCCCCATGACGAAGGCGAAAAAATAGCGAAGAGCTTCAAGAAGGAGGGATGCCTATGAAGGTCTCACAAGCATGAACAAAGATGGAAAGAAGGTTTACCCCATTAGGGCAAGATGAGAAAGAGCAATCGAATAGGACTGCAGAAAACTCATGGAAGAAATCTGAAGCAAAGCAAAGACCCGCCTCGAACAAAAGAAAGAAAGAGGACAACCTCAAGAGGGCCAGAGCAGTGAAGACGATGCCCGGCCGGCAGCCTCCAAACTGCATGTACTCGAGGAGGAAGAAGCCGACGCCGCCCAAGTCCTCAAGATCTCAAAGAACGACACGAGGACTCCGCCGATTTTCATGGCCGCCTCCACCTCAGGACCATCTCCGCCTTCCCTAAGGCCCTGGAAGAAGAGCTTTTCACCATAATGGAAGACGAAGGCGAACGCGTAAACCAAAGGGCGAACGGCGATGGCAGAAAACAAAAGGACGGCGTAAGAGGATTAGGGCAAAGAAGATTGCTAATCGCGGATGCAAATGGCGTAGGAGGAAAAGAAACGGCCATATCCAAGTATTTATGGAGAGGATTCCAAACTGCTACGTAATAAACTCTCTCAGAACGGAGCCTTTACAACTTCAAAATTAATTTGAAGTGACAACAGCACTCCTTTATGCTAACAAAGGCAACGTGACCGACACAACTGGTCGGATACCCTCAGAAGAAAAGAACTCTTCAAAACGCCAACCGCAATGCAGAAAACATCCCGGCTCGACCAAGACAAAGACAAGTCGATCAAATCAAACGAGAAGAACCCGCCAAGAGACAAGAACCCCGACAAACGCCATGACAACCCAACAACAGAAGTGATCGCACAAAAAAGAGAAACGGTCAAAAATCCGAAAATGAAAGAACCCTAAGAGCTCTATCTACAAAAAGAACTCTAGACGCCGGGGCTACAGATACCCGGGGCATGATTTTTCAAAAAGAGCTCCAAATCGACGAAAGAACTCGAAGACGGAGGAGAAGAACTCAAAGACCTTCCAAATCTCTTGTGCCAAAAAAGCAAGAAGCTTGGGGTTACACTCCCACGGGTGCACTTTTTCAACAAAATTGCACACCGCACGAAGACAACAAGGACCGCATCGTAACGCAGATCCGAGAAGAGCAGAAGCCTCATGACTTAAACCCGAGATGCTCTGGGGCTAGCGGAACAAAGCTCTTTAAGAAAAAGAAGAGTCTCGACGACGAGAAGAACTCAAGACGGAGGAGAAGAACTCAAAGACCTTCCAAATTTTGTGCCAAAAGCGAGAAGCTCTGGCTACACCCTACAAAAATTTTTAGAAAAATTGCACCCGTAAAGATGATCTTTGAAGACCATATCAAGGCCTCACCCGAGAAAAGCAAAGACAACTCTCATGGCTCGACCTTTGAGATGCTCGGGGGCTTGTGGATACAGATCACCAAAGAACTCTACCGAAGTTGTGCTGTGGTTCTATCCTAGCCTACGGCCACAAACAACTCCTTTAAGGCAATGGAAGCATAGCTACGGTGACTTATGTTGTAATTAGATAGAACACTAGTCAGGTTACCTTGTTTAGAGTCCGGTGTTCGGTTCCTCTACGGACAACCCTCTCAGATCCGAATTAGGATCAGAGCGAGTTCTTGGCTCCTTAGACTATAAAAGGCGGCCCAAGGAACACCTCGTAGAGGAGAGCACGAACGCATAGAACACAAGCTTGGCCACGACCAAGCGCCGAAGCCACTACCCGATTCCTGGCCAACCCCCATCAATCAAAAACAAAGCTCACGCCGACCGGACGTAAAGGTCTTTACTCGATCCTGATCGAGGGCCCGAACCAAGATAAAAACCCCCGCTTCAATGTCACCTGCAAGAACAAACCGCCGGCTCCAGTTCATCGAGGTCCTAACAAACCGCCCTTTACCATCTCCGCGGCAGTGCTCTCGGTCGTAAAAAACATCGACACTACTCTCTATCTAGTGAGCAACCCTAATATGGTCCTTATGCTAGCAAGAACAACTACACAAGGCAAGGCTAGCTTCTACTCAAAAAGTAAACTAGAAGGTAAATACAAGAGTAAGAGTGATATACCAACACGTAGAGGCTATGAACCAATCACCGGGAAGAGGATGAACCAATCAACACAATGAGACGATGAACCAATCATTCGGAACCACGAAAAAAAGTCTACCTCGATTTTATAGCGGATTGGAAACTTCTCTTTGTTTCTAGTTCGCGGCTGAAATCAGCGCCAGCCGATCCCCTAATGCGCATCGAAACATATATTAACGGTTGGGGAACGTAGCGTAATTGATCCTACCATCATCTAACCTATTGTCGTCGGTTTTACGGGCGATAGTCTAAAGCGGGGTATGCCCGGCTAGTAGATTGAGCGGTTAGGGATGCGCGCGGGGCGACTAACGGGGATGTTAAGCGAGAGCGAACGGCGAAGGACAAAACACCGCGGGTTTTACCCGGGTTCGGCCGCCTTGATGGCGTAAAACCTAAAATCTGCTTAGTTGTATTGATTGATTGAGAATTATCGTCCTCGGAGGGGATCCCTGCTCTCCTTATATAGTCAGGGAGGCGGGGCTACAGTCGGATCTGTCCCGGACAAAAGCTATCCCGATCGGTTACAATAGGAAAGTGTATAACGATTACGATTGAACTATACTAGGAAACTATCTTGGCGACCAAGTTTATGCCGTAATCTCCGATAATCTCGGTCTTCTATCGCCAAGGCTTCAATCCGTCGTCTGGGCGGCGAGAGGCCTAACCCAAAGTGGCCCGTGAGGGGATAGAGGTTTATCCCCCCACGGCTAGTCCCCGAAACACGGCGTATGCTACGGTGAAAAGAGTCTTGGCGCCGATCATCGGGAGATGTTGTCGACCGATCTTCATACGGTGTCGACCCGGACTAGTTGAGCGTGACCGGCTGGGGGCGGCTCTCGACCCGACCACTTGCTCTCCCAGCCAACTTCTTTCCTTTGCTTCCGACCAGTCTAGTCTTGACGAGTCCGCTTCTTTGGATCTTTGGGTGCTCAATGAAAAAATCTTTTTTTTACGGGCGAAGTGTGCCCACGTGTAGTGGATAAACACTATAAAAATATAAGTACCAAAAATCGAGCACGATTCACCGTAGGTGAAGTGTGCCCACTTAATCCCCGAGCCTAGGAGTAGGTGAGTAATCACGCATCTTGCTAGGGTCAAAAGAGAAAATATGAGCAAATAGTCCCCGGTAATCGAAAACCTAAGCGGGCGCATTTACCATACTCCAATGTAGAGCGTACGCTCGGGGAGTCCCCTTTGGCTTTGTATATCTGCCCCAAACGTGGGGTGCCCATGCACCATGCATGGGTTGAGGCAATGCAGTGCCATCCCAAAGAATATCCGTAGCCGTGTCGAGATCTGCGGATAACCCGTGCATCAAGGAAGCTTCGTCAAGAAGATAGTGCGGCTCGGTTCGATAAGCGGCAAGATATCCGTCAATTAATATCCCGAGATCATGTAGGGGAAACAGACCAGCGAGAATCGAGGAGATAGGGCCAGCGTGGCGGCGCCACAACGCTGCCCACAGGAAAGGGTAATGATGGCAACCGACGCCGCCGCTGCCGCCGCGCACTCAACCCGGAAACGAGGAGGCGCGGGCCCGTGCGCGCGCGGTTGCCCATGCATCAACCCTAGGGGCGGTCGGGACTATAAATATCGGCATCCCGCACCCCTCGTCGCATCCGCTTTGGTCGCCCCTTCACTCTTCTCGAGTCCATCGTCTTCCTCACCGCTCTGATGAGCACCGGCTGAGGGTTTTGCGGCTACGCCGGGCGCTACGCCTCTTCATCGACTCCTCCACCGATTGCAAGAGGTAAGTACCTTGGATCCGTCAATGCGCGGTGCCAGCCCCCCGATGCAATCGATTTGGGGCAACGGATTTGGTTCGATTTGGTTGCCAATCTTTGTTCATTTTCTTGGAGTGTAGAATCGGTTGAGGTGGGATGGACCGCCATGCTCGCGGAGGTCGGCCGGGGCCGTGGTGCGGCGCCCCAGAAGGCGCGCGGAGTTCTTGCGGCCGCGGGCGCCGCCCGCCCGGCTGGGGCGACGACGAGCTTTGTCGCGCTCAGCGGCGGCGGATCCGTCATCTAATGGATAGGGAATGGCGAGGGCTCTTCCCCGTCCACCGAGGCGGACGATGAGGGAGGCCCGGTGGATGCCGGGTCTTGCCGAGGAGGGAGGGTTATCGCCGGTTGGAGGGTGCGGGAGCGGGCGTTACCGATGCCGCAAACGGATGAAGTGGTGGTCTTCGAGAGCCACTTACGGCGCGGATTCGAATGCCGGCACACCCGTTCTGGCCAGCTCACGGTGCTCTACGGCCTCGGCTACGCCACACACACCGAGCGCCATCCTCGACATTGCCGTCTTCATCACCCTTTGTGAGTGTTGCCTCGGCATTCTCCCCCACCTTAGCTTGTGGAAATACTTCTTCTATGTCGGGATGAAGGGGATTCGGGATCCGCGAGGTAGCCGGCGGCGTGTTTGTGAAACTCGGGGCAACCAAGGCAAGTCGAGTTCCGTCGACACCGCGCCAGCGAATGTGCCTCGCTTCCGGTATACACGGTGGTTTTTACCTACCGCAGTCGGATGTGCCAATTCCGGCCGATCCCACCCGTGTCCCGGTGAGGCGTGCCACACGGAGCGAAGAGCCGCGGCCGCCCGACATGCCGCGTGTGAGGGAGGCTGGCGGCGATGATGAATGACCTGCATGTGGATGGCATCGACCTTGCTCACGTGTTCGTGGAGCGCCGAATCCGACCACTCAAAGCGGGAGGATCATCAGGGTTTTGGTACACGGGCTAAATGATCCCCACCCAGTCGGCGGAGTTCTGCCCGGTCGACCGAGGTCGGGAGCGGGGTATCGAAGATTTCTGGCGGCTGGCAGGAGTACCCCGCACGATCAGCGCACGGTGCCCACTGCTACTGTGGCCCGGACAACCGCCACCGGTGGTGAGTGTAGTCAAATTGTGTTGTTATGCAACTGGCACGTAGATTGCAAGCTGTCTTTATCGTCGATGATTCTTTGCGAATCCATGGGATGACACGCGGCCGGTACTTCCGACTTTGTCACGGGAGGCTGCCGGTCGTTAAGCCCCGCTCACGGTGAAACGCCGCCGCCCCGTGCCCCCAGCGGCCGGCAGCCGGAGCGCTGGGGAGTAGCGCGGCGCGAGTGCTGGCGGGCTCGTGGCAAGCGTCCTCTGGAGGCCCGTCGGGCCGGGAGGGTCGTCCGGCGAGGTGACAGCGGGGGACGGCCGCCCGTCGTGACACAGCTACGTATGATGATGATTTTCTTGCCGATGAAGAACTTCAAGCCTTTGTTGAGTCGGCCGCCTTTGTAAGTATCCTTCGAGTGTTACCCGGTCCCGTGTAAGGGTACATCGACCCATCGTCACATTGTTGAATCACGAGGAACACATGGGAGATAGAACACCGATTGTTCGAGTTGATCTTCAAGGAGCCAACCGGGACCACATGGTGGCGTGTCGGCGCCACGCAGTGGAGGAGGGCCGGTGGTGGTAGCTCGGGAGGTCGCCTCGTGGCATGCGGTTTTGCCAATGTGTAAGTACACGGGCTATCGAGTGTGATCGCCCATGTTGTCGATGTGCGTATGTATGAATCATATTGTCGGTGTAGGGGGGCCCGTCATCGAGCCCATCGCGGATGCCGGTTCTTTGCGGGCGCCTCGCGGCAAGGCGAGCGGCCCGCACGGTGCAGCCTCGGGGAGTCCCCGGCGGGGCGTGCCGGTCCAAGACGCTCCGGCACCGGAGGAGCCGCAAGAGATAGCGATGCACCGGGTGCACCAAGAGCGGTCGGCGGCCCCGAGCAGGGTGGCACCGGGGCCGAGCCGCTCCGTGGTCATCGCCACGAATCCCCCTTTGGCGACATCCGGTCTTGGGTGAGGACCAAGAGATGGAGGAGGCGGAGGGATGGTGCGAGGCTGCCGGCTCCGGAACCCCAAGTGGAGCGAGGGCCGCCCGAGGTTGAAGAAGAGGGCGAGCCAACCCGCATAGCCCGCCAAGTAGAAGAGGGAGCCAACCGCTGCGTAAAAGTACTTTCGATCACCTTGTTTTTGCACCGTGATCCTGCCATAGACATCTTGTGATTGCATGTTGTTGTGTAGCATATCCGCAACGAGGAAATCCGCCAATTGCGCGAAGAGCTGGAGCAATGCCGGGCGCCCGTTTGAGGCCGATTGTGCGGGATGAGCTCTCCGTGAGCGCGGCCGTCTTGCTAAGGAGCGAGCGGTGCTCGCGGTCGAGAGGGACCGC
Organism: Hyparrhenia diplandra; assembly: GCA_015847255.1. Classification (NCBI taxonomy): domain Eukaryota; kingdom Viridiplantae; phylum Streptophyta; class Magnoliopsida; order Poales; family Poaceae; genus Hyparrhenia; species Hyparrhenia diplandra. Next base: position 45,960 of record JADLZK010004911.1, on the reverse strand, counting down.
TGTTGGCCGGCAAGCGACGCCCGGCCCACGCCTTTGCACAAGAGAGGGGGCGGCTGCGGCCGCGGCGTGAAGTCCTTGAGTTGGCGAACCCGTGCGGATCGCGAAGCCGCGGGATGCCCGGGGGGGGTAAGGCCACGGAAGAAGGACCTTCGCGCGACAGCTTGCCGATCGCAAGCGCACGGAGGAGCGCGTGGAACTCATTGCTCGAGGAGCGGCGGGCACGCCACGGGCCCAAACCCAAATACTCGGTATGTGCAACGATTACTCGAAAAGTCGATGCGAAGACATCTTTGCAAGAATGGTCGGTGATAAAAATTAATGAAAATGCTGGTTTTTACGGATACCGCTTCGGAGCATGAAGCGTCCATTGAAACCTGCGGCGGCGGCTTGTGATGGCGAACCGGTGACGGCTGAGCTCTTGTGAGGAGCTCCGGAATACCACCGCCCGATCGTGACGGTATACCCTTATGCCATAGAATAATTACACGCTCAAAAAAGTATTTGAGCGATTTGTGCTAACCTTACATTATATATTCGGCAACGGCAGCGTGCAGCCTCCGGTTATCGGATTCGCGTCACGGAGGCTGAATATGCTATGGAGAATCGCACACAAAGTCTCACCGCAAGGTGTCGGGCCAGTTCTCGGCGCCATCCATGGCTAGCAGCGGTTGGCGGGGCGATCCGGAGGAGGCGCCCGCCAAGCGGCGCCAGAACATGGAGCAGCGGTCTGCGGCGGCACAGGCAAACTTCATGGAGTTCACTCGCGGGCCACTCAGCGACACGGCTCGACATGCTCACGGCGGTGGCGCTCCCATCATCGGTCTGCGGTTGAGCCGCGTCCGCCTAGGCTACGCACTCGGGGACAACGGAGGCGGTGCGCTAAACTTGTGGGCGGTGGCGAGGCGGCGACAACACTTCTTGATGAGATGAATCCACTCCCGTGAGCCGTTTGAAAGGTAAAGTCCTGGGTGAAGTTGCCCCGGGCATGATACTTTGCTTCTTTTGGCCGTGGCAAGAAAACGATTAGTGAAAAACAGTAAAAAACACTTAAGAATTTAAGCGGAGCCACGCCCGGATGTGGGTGGCATAATTAGCTTAATACTTTGTTTTTATCTCACAATCGTTTTAGCATGCATACGATTATGGTAGGCGATGAAGTGTAGACCAGAGACGAGAAGGGGGTCACTTATGGTAGACGCCGGGCCTAGCCTATACCAGCGCCGGTATAGCCGCAAGAAGGAGACGCTGATGCTCGAGGCAAGCTATTGGGCTGTTCGACTACGGTAAGGAGTCATCCGCCCGATCATCGATCTATGCGGGAGTACACCCAGTCACACATCTTTGAAAGCGACCAAGTCTGAGAGACGGCTCTAGGGGGTCCAAAGGACTTAAGAGTGTAGTCGAGCATGGAAATAAATTAGTATGTCGGTAGAAAGAAAATATAACCATGTCAACATACTCCAATAAACTTTTATTAATATGCGACGGCAGGTAAAGAAATGATACAAGGCGGGCTTCTGAGTCCCCGAGATTACGGGAAAAATTGTCGCAGGTGCTCAATGTTCCGGGGAGTTGGAGACGTCGACATCTTCCATGGTCATCAACCGATATGCTCCTGGCCGGGTAACCTCTTTAACTTTGAAAGGGCCTTCCTAATGAGATCCAAGCTTGTGTGCGCTCTTACGCTTCCTTCGAAGGACCGTGTCGCCAACCGCAAAGGCTCTTCCACGCACATTGCGATTGTAATATCTTCGAACGCCCTCAAGGTATTTAGCGTTCAGCGTGCGGCAAAGATTGCGGGTTTCCTCGAGCGCGACAAGCTCATCTTCTCGAGTAGCGTCCGAAGTTTCTTCATTATAATTCTCCGACACGAGGGGAGCGGAAAGCGATGTCGGCCGGGAGGGCGCCGATCCAAACACCATGAAGTATGGGGAAACGCCTGTACTACATTTTGGGTTGGGTACGTAGTCCCCGGACAACGGCCGGTAGCTCCTTAAGCCATCGACCGGGATATTTCCCATCAAGCCTAAGAGTCGCTTCATAACGCTTCTAATATCATGCCGCTTGCTCGCTCGGCCTGCCCGTTAAGCGTGAGGATGGGCGATGATACATTGATGAGGACATGATAGGCTCAGATATGACCTTGTTAACCACTCAAAAATTAAAGGTGAATCAACTCTATTGCAAGTTTAGATTTGATACATTTGAACAGTTGTTGCTGCACCATGATCTTTGTGTGTTTTCCTTTTCAGAATTACTTACATGGATCAAGGGAAGGGTTGACTTCGCCTGTAAAGCATGGAGGATTAATGAAGTTGATTGGGGGCCAATCCAAGAACAATGGAGAGGATCGTGAAGAAAATAAACATGAAGAATTTGGGCGAGGACATCACCTATGTTTAGCGAACAGCCATGCATCCTTGTTGGCGTGAAGAACCTAGAACCAAGGACGTCTACCACCTATTTTTATCCATTTGGCCGTGAAGAACTTGGAGGAGGACATCACCTATATTTTGCCAACAACCATGCACCCAGTTGGCTTGGATCCGTGAATAAATTGGAGAAAGACAAAAGCCATGTTTAGACAATAAACATGCCTTCCACACAATAACCACGGGATCACTAGTCGTCATGCATCGTGGTTGTCGGATCACCCAACACCACGACATTTCCTTTCATCACCAATTCATTATTTAACGCTCCTAGAGCTGGCACTTTCTCTTCGGGTTTTGTTTTGTTGAAGTTTTAGCCATTGCTACTTCCATGTAGATGCGTGTGTCGACTAGACCATCCACTCTACTTGATTCAGATCCCCACATTTGTATCTTCAGATTGAATATTATCTCCATATTTGCAATTGAGTTGCTTGTTCTACCTGTTCTTGCATGTTCTTGATTGCTTGCGGGAATTACCCTAGTGGTTTGGTTGGTCGTGCATCCACAAGATCGTGATCAACCGCTGGAATTGGTGTATCGATCGCTAAGGCGCAACATCCTTGGATGGTTGTAGTCGGTCGTGAACGTCGCTCGATGAAATCGAAGTTATCCATCTCCACCGAAGATCGGGACACCCATACTCTTATCATACATATTTCACCCGGATGCCTTTGTCTTCGCAATAGTCCCAAAAATGACGCCCGTAAATGTGCTGCCAAGATCTGTGATGATGGAGTTTGGGATGCCAAAGCGATGGACCACCTCATCCAACATCTCGGCGGCTTTGTACTTGGTTGGCGTCGACCAAAGGGTTATATTCAATCCACTTGGAGAATTTGTCGACCATGACGAATATCCACTTGAAGCCACCCGGGCTGCTTGGAAAGGCCCGATAGCGTCAAGTCCCGGCATGAGAAAGGCCACGCTTGCCGGTATAGTCCGGAGCTCATGTCTTTGGCACGTGCGTGCGCTGCGAAGAATTGACACTTCTCACAATGCCGTCTGGGTGTTACGCATCGGCAACTGCGTCGACGGTTAAAATCTTGCCCGAATGCCTTTCCGACTAGGGTGCGAAAGCCGCATGATTGCCACAGATCCCACCATGGATTTCGTCGAGCAACTTTATACCATGCTGCCGGAGATGCACCTGCGAGGACCCGGTCTCCGATACTCTTCCGCATGAGGAAACCGTCGACTAGGACATAATTCTTACCGCTGATGAGTCGCTCTTGTTCCGTCCTGTCTTACCGGCACGAGCCTCCCGCGCAGATATTTGATTATCGGGACTCGCCCGGTCTTCATCAACGGTATTGGATAGATTGGCGGCGATGTGCTCACCGTCTCGAGTGGAGGGCCGGGCGCGAGGATCAGCGATGGTTGGTTTCCACGGATCTTCGACGAAGGCGCCGGCGGTATCTTTGCCCGAGAAGAGCCGAGGCTTGGAAAGTTCATCGGCGGCTTGGTTGTAGTGCCGAACCACGTGATCAAAGCCGAGCCCGTGAACTTGCCTTCCAATTTTCTTATCGCGCCACATACGCATCCATCTTCTCACTCTTGCAATCCCAATCTTTGTTGACTTGCTTGATGACCAATGTCGAGTCACCAAATACTTGCGGTCGGTGAATCCCAAGCCGACAAAGAATACGGAGGCCGTGAAGAGCACCTCGTACTCGCGGCGTTATTGGATGCCGGGAAGTGGATCCGGAGAACATACCGGAGCGTATCCCCGGAGGGTGATATGATGTAGACGCCAGCTCCGGGCCCATCAATGTTCAGCGAACCGTCGAAGTACATCGTCCAGCGTTCGCGGCTGGTGTCTTCGAGGGGAGTCTCGGATCCGTCCCACTTTCATAAGCGAAATCTGCCAATGCTTGCGACTTGATGGTACTCCTATTCTTGTATTCAATGGTGAACAGGCTGAGCTCGATCGCCCACTTGCATATACGACCATTGGCATCTTTATTTCGCAGGACATCGCCCAATGGGTAGTCCGACACCACGGTGATCGGGTGAAGGTCGAAGTAATGGCGCGACTTCGCGGGCGTGATGAGGATCCCATAGAGCAATTTCTGTATATGCAAGTACCTTTGCTTGGAGTCGTTCGGGGACCTCGTTGGCCGAAATAGGCCGGCCGTTGGGCCGGGTATATACATGCCCTTCTTCCAAGGCTCGACAACCAAAGCGGTACTAACCACCCGATTGGTCACAAGCGATGTAGAAGCGTGTATGGTCTCCGCATCGTTCGGGGCCACCAATCTTGGAGGTTTGGTGAGAAACTTCTTGAAGCCGTTGAAAGCCTCTTGAGCCTCGTTGGTCCACCTGAAAGCTTCTCTGCGCGAAGGAGTTTGAAGAACGGCGGTCCCTTCGCCCGAGCCGTGCAACGAAAGCGGCTCGGGGCTGCCATGCATCGATCAACTTACGGACATCTTTGACGTTTTGGGGCGGCTTCATCCGCATGATGGCGCTGATTTTCTCTGGGTTTGGCTCGATGCCATGCCTACTAACAATATTGCCGAGCAAGTTACCGGAGGGGACGCCAAAAACACACTTTCCCCGGATTGAGTTTCCATTGGTACTCGTTAAGCTTGGCAAAGACCCGTGCGAGATCGTCGACGAGGAGAGAGCTACGGGTCTTCACCACGACGTCGTCGACATAAGCCTAAGCGATGTCGGGGATAAGGTTCCCTAAGCAGCCACTGTATAGCCCGCCGGGTAGGTCGCTCGGCGTTCTTGAGCCCGAACGACATGGTAGTATAGCGATGGGCGCCAAACGGAGTGATGAAGGAAGTCTTCTCCTGGTCTTCGACCCGCGAGGGGCGATTTGATGATAGCCCGAATAGCAATCCGGGAAGCTAAGGAGCTCGCAACTGCGCATGGAGTCGACAACCCGATCGATTCGTGGGAGGCAGAAGGGGTCTTTAGGGCAAGCCCTATTGAGATCGGTATAATCAATGCACATCCTCCATTCATTATTCTTCTTTTTCTTACAAGGACCGGATTTGCTATCCGGTCGGGATGATACACTTCGCGAATAAAGCCCGGCTAGCCTAGCGCCTAGTTACTTACGCTTTAATGGCGGCGATTTCTCTTTATTAAAGCGGCGTATTTTTAAAGGCGCACGGCTTGCGTCGGCTTGACACGTGGGCGGTGCTCGATCCGGCTCCGGTACTCCGGGCATATCGGCGGGTTTCCACGCAAAAACGCTCACGTTATCCCTCAGGAACCGGACGCGCGCGTCTTCCTATTTCGGGTCAAGATTCACGCCTATCTTCATCGTCTTGGGCGCGTCTCCTTCCACCGGTTGGATGTCTTTGGTATCCGATGGCTTGGTGGTCTTCTTCGTCCGCTCTTCCTCGGGTATCTCGAGGTCGGAGGGGTTCATCTTTTCGTTCTTGATCACCTCTTCTTGCCGGATCGATGGAGTATGAACTCCCGCTTAGTCGAGGCCCTCCTTCTCCTTAGACATAGGCCATATGCACATTGGCCCTCATGTGAGGACCCCTTCTCTGTGGGGATCTTGAGGATGAGGTAGCCGTAGTGCGGGACCGCCATGAGCCTGGTCAGTCCTGGCCGTCCAGATGATGGCATGGTACGATGACCCGAAATCGCAAATCGCGGCGAAATTCATGTACTGGATTTGATGGTGCTTAGCGTCGCCGAACGCACCGCGGCGTCACTGCCCAAGAGGGGTTGACGACTCTCAGGAGGACCCCCGGAATGGGTGCTCGTATGGCTTGAGGTCGCCCTTCGTGATGTCGGGGCTTTCATCGAGCTCGAACGGCATGTTCGGGCGCTCCCTCCATCGATGAGGACCTTCTCGAAGCGCAGCGCCCGATCACGTCGAGGACCCGGGGGAATCGCCGGGGTGCGGGTTGTTACACCACCGGTCATCGCGGTGGTTGTTATGACCCGCCGGAGAAGGTAGGCCATATCGGGTCCGTGACCCCCGGCGAAGTCTTTGACGGCCAGGACATTACGGGCGGAGATCTTGCGATCTCGCCCCACCTCGCAGCCGTAGTGTCCGCCCATGATTGTATGAGCAACTGACGGTGTCTTCGGCGCGGTAGTGGTGCACAGGATCGGCGTCCTCGTCGGGGCCTCTTCCGGTTGTTGCGGGCGACTTCGATTCCGCCTCCTCAGGCTGCTCGTCGGTGATTTTTGGCGTTTTTGCGTTCACTCATACTTGGCATTGAAGTGCAGCATTCCGCATGAACTATGGTTCAAGTCCGGGTGTCGGGGCACTTGCCGTGCGAAGCTTTGGATCGGATCTCGCCCGGTTGAGCGCCTTCTTCTTGCCACCGGTCTTGGCGTTGTTGACCCCGCCTCCCTCGACCGGTTCGATCACGGCGGCGCTCGCGATAGTTGCGCGACCTTCTTCCCGGCGAGCCACGTCGGGGGAGTCGTCGGGCGGCGGTTATCATGATGCTTGTCGCGCCGTTTATCGTCACGGGGAGCCTCGCGGCGGGGAATACTCTTGGCGAGCGAGTAGCCATAATCTTTGTGGAAGACATACTCGGCCTCATCTTGTCCGGCGAACCTCTGGCGCCCGTCCCGCCAGGTTTGGACATGGTGGTGATCTTGGACCTGGGAGCTTTTTCGCAGCTCTTGGGCTGGGGCGTTACCATTGGAGACGAGACCCTTGGTGAATGCACCGACGCACTCGTCGTCGGTGATATCCGGGATCGTTAGGGCGCACCTCGGAAGCGGCGGATGTACTCCCCGAGCGGCTCGTTGCGCCCAGCGCAACCGCCTCGGTCGTACTTTGTACCGGATTGCTTGCACGTGGACTTGTAGGTGCCGATGAAGATATCTTTGACATCTTGCCACGTGTGTGTAGCCTCCCTTCGGGGAAGGGCCAGAGCCGGCCGGTTGGCCGCTGGTCGAGGCCGATCGGGAAGTAGTTGCCATGACGTCTTCCCGCCTCCGTGACCTTTGATCGCAATTTCGTAGATCATGACCTAGGCCTCGGGATCTTGGTCGCCGGTGTACTTTGAGAGAGCGTTGGTGCCTTTGAAGCCTAGAGGCCCAGCCCGGACCTGCGGAGATACGGGTGGTAGAGGCGGGGATCGTAGTCTGATCGTGAGGGTTCCCGGTCGGGTTCCGTACACGGCATGTTGTACTTTCTTCACGTCGCTAGATCTCGGCGTCTTCGCGGGCTCTTTGGTGCGTGATGCGTGCGAGCATCTCGGCGAAGCTCAGGCGCTACGGAGGCTCGGGGGCGCCGGTTTTGATGATCACGGCGGGACGGCGGGGTAGTTGCCACGGCGCCACCGGCGGAAGCACCGCGCACTACCCCCTACCACTGAGTGACCATCTTGGCTGCGTTTTGCCCCAGCATTTGTGCACGCCTTGCAGGGGGTGCCTCCATGCCCGCCCCGCTGGGCCGGGTTCGCCCTCTTGGGGATCGAGGACCGCCTCTTCCCTCGCCTTGCAGGTGTTACGACTCCTGCGGCGATGACACGGCAACGGCCGCGTGGCGCGGATGGACTTCGAGATGGGATTGAGGCGGCGTGGGTGGCATAGATGTAACCGGGCGTCTTCTATTGTGGCGTTCTAGCGCGCGGACAACGCCGCCCGTAGCGATGTTACGATTCGGCGTCTTGTGGACGGGATTCACGCCACCTCGTCGAATGAGGCGTAGATTAGGGAGAGTCCCGGGCACCCGTGGCCAGTATCTGGCCGGTGAGCTTTGGCGGCCGGCGTCTGCTCCGCTTACTGGCGGCGCGCCGATCGGCATTGCGCCCCTCCCGAGCAGCGCGGAGTTCATCGGTTTCCCCTCGAGGGGTGCCGAATCCTCGGCCCGACGAAGATTCCGCCGCTGGTCTCCCGGTGGAGTGGTACCGTCGTCGAGCAGTCGGTAGTCGTATCTCGAGCTCCATCGGATCCCCGGAGCACGGTAGTAGTGGCGTCGGACGAAGTTTGGAGGCGGTACGGCCATCACGAGAGCTCAGTGCCTTCTTCCTCCTCCGGCGCCCTCCAGGATCGGGAGAGCCTAGCCATCTGCGGATGGTCACGCTTTGTCGATCGGCGCCCTCGCGCGGTATGTCGGGCGTCGAAGTCGTAGGGTCAAGACGGTCCTCCGGCCAGTCCCAGCCCAGGCGCCTGGCGACCTGCGGACGACGAGTGGGACGACCCGCCCTCGGGAGTAGGGTGGCGACCAGACCTTGGCCGGGGAAGAAGGCCCTCGACCCGGATCTGTTTCTCCCCGCTGAGGAAGCGTCGGGCAGCCCGTGTCGGTGGTCGACGTTGTTCTGCTGGGTAGAAAGCGATGTAGCCGAATCGACCAAAGGAGTAGACTCACTCGTACCGATCTTGATCTTATCGAGGTCGCCAAGTAGGTTGTCGACGTCGTGGACGAAGCGCCGCGTGTCGGCGCAACGGATGAATGAGCCCCCATCCAGTCCGGCGGCCCCGCTCCCGAGTTGGAGTCGGTGCCGGTCTTCTGAGCAGATCTTTGGCGCAGATTGGATCTGATCCGGCGTAGGGGTTGTCGACGCCGAGCCTGGCGCCGGGTGTTCCGCATTAAAGGCGTCGAATGGATGTCCTCCATCGGGTCGACCCCATGGAGTCGGGGAAGATCACCATCTTGTTAGCCATGGCGTCTTCGTGCACACCCCCTACCGGGCGCCAACCGCCGCCGGTTTCACCGGCGATAGTCTAGCAGGGGTATGCCCGGCTAGTAGATTGAGCGGTTAGGGATGCGCAAGACGACTAACGGATGTTAGCGTAACGAGCGAAGGACAAAACACACGGGTTTTACCTGTGTTCGACCGCCTTTGATGGCGTAAAACCTACGTCCTGCTTAGTTGTATTGATTGATTGAGAATTATCTGTCCCTCGGGGGGATCCCCTGCTCTCCTTATATAGTCCGGGGAGCAGGGTTACAGGTCGGATCTGTCCCGACAAAAGCTATCCTGATCGATTACAATAGGAAAGTGTATAACGATTACGATTGAACTATACTAGGAAACTATCTTGACGACCAAGTTTAGGCCGTAATCTCGATAATCTCGGTCTTCTATCGCCAAGGGCTTCAATCCGTCGTCTGGACCGGCCCGAGAGGCCTAACCCAAAGTGGCCCGTGAGGGGATAGAGGTTTATCCCCCAAACCTATCCACCGTAACTTCCTATGTACCGCTTAGTGCCGTTCCCCTTCTTGTTTTAAAATGCGTAGGTCGAGACAGAGGTTTTCGATGCAATTCCAAGATTTCACTCTAAACAAGTGCTACTTTGAGGCCTATGACAAGTGATTCTTAGAAAAAAACTCTCCGATAGTCTACTTGTTCTAATTTAGATTTCCTAGGGTGAGGCATTTGATTCCACAACCGCGAAAAAAGTCTACCACGATTTTATAGCCGGGATTGGAAACTTCTCTTTGTTTCGATTCGCTGAAATCAGCGCCAGCGATCCCTAATGCCACATCCCGAAACATATATTAACGGTTGGGGAACGAATGTAATTGATCCTACCATCATCTAACCTATCCACCCTAACTTCCTATGTGCCGCTAGTGCCGTTCCCTTCTTGTTTGATGCGTAGGTCCACCTGAAGATTTTCGATGCAATTCCAAGATTTCACTCTAAACAAGTGCTACTTTGAGGCCTATGACAAGTGATTCTTAGAAAAAACTCTCGATAGTCTACTTGTTCTAATTTAGGTTTTTCTAGGGTGAGGCATTTGATTCCACAACCGCGAAAAAGTCTACCTCGATTTTATAGCCGGATTGGAAACTTCTCTTTGTTTCCGGTTAAGGCTGAAATCAGCGCCAGCCAGATCCTAATGCCACATCCCGAAACATATATTAACGGTTGGGGAACGCAATGTAATTGATCCTACCATCATCTAACGTATCCACCTAACTTCCTATGTACCGCTCGTGCCGCTTCGCCTTCTTGTTTCGCAGCGTAGGTCGAGACAGAGATTTTTCGATGCAATTCCAAGATTTCACTCTAAACAAGTGCTACTTTGAGGCCTATGACAAGTGATTCTTAGAAAAACTCTCGATAGTCTACTTGTTCTAATTTAGGTTTTCTAGGGTGAGGCATTTGATTCCACAACCCAAAAAGTCTACCTCGATTTTATAGCCGGATTGGAAACTTCTCTTTGTTTCGATTTCGCGAAATTAGCGCCAGTCCCTAATGCTACATCCCGAAACATATATTAATGGTTGGGGAACGCAATGTAATTGATCCTACCATCATCTAACCAATCCACCGTAACTTCCTATGTACCGCTTAGTGTCGCTCCCCCTTCTTGTTTCGATGCGTAGGTCGAGACAGAAGATTTTCGATGCAATTCCAAGATTTCACTCTAAACAAGTGCTACTTTGAGGCCTATGACAAGTGATTCTTAGAAAAACTCTCTGATAGTCTACTTGTTCTAATTTAGGTTTCCTAGGGTGAGGCATTTGATTCCACAACCGCGAAAAAGTCTACCTCGATTTTATAGCCGGATTGGAAACTTCTCTTTGTTTCCAGTTCGCGCTGAAATTAGCGCCAGCAGTCCCTAATGCCACATCCCGAAACATATATTAACGGTTGGGGAACGCAATGTAATTGATCCTACCATCATCTAACCTATCCACCTAACTTCCTATGTACCGCTCGTGGCCGTTCCCCTTCTTGTTTCGATGCGTAGGTCGAGACGTAGATTTTCGATGCAATTCCAAGATTTCACTCTAAACAAGTGCTACTTTGAGGCCTATGACAAGTGATTCTTAGAAAAACTCTCGATAGTCTACTTGTTCTAATTTAGGTTTCTAGGGTGAGGCATTTGATTCCACAACCCGCGAAAAAGTCTACCTCGATTTTATAGCCGGATTGAAACTTCTCTTTGTTTGAGTTCGCGCTGAAATCGGCGCCAAGAGATCCCTAGTGCCACATCCCGAAACATATATTAACGGTTGGGGAACGCAATGTAATTGATCCTACCATCATCTAACCTATCCACCGTAACTTCCTATGTACCGTTCGTGCCGTTCCCCTTCTTGTTTCGGTACGTAGGTCGAGACAGAGATTTTCGATGCAATTCCAAGATTTCACTCTAAACAAGTGCTACTTTGAGGCCTATGACAAGTGATTCTTAGAAAAACTCTCTGATAGTCTACTTGTTCTAATTTAGGTTTCCTAGGGTGAGGCATTTGATTCCACAACCGCGAAAAAGTCTACCTCGATTTTATAGCCGGATTGGAAACTTCTCTTTGTTTCGAGCTCAAGGCTGAAATCAGCGCCAACAAATCCCCTAATGCCACATCCCGAAACATATATTAACGGTTGGGGAACGCAATGTAATTGATCCTACCATCATCTAACCTATCCACCCTAACTTCCTATGTACCGTTAGGTCGTTCCCCTTCTTGTTTTGATGCGTAGGTCGACACACGTAGATTTTTCGATGCAATTCCAAGATTTCACTCTAAACAAGTGCTACTTTGAGGCCTATGACAAGTGATTCTTAGAAAAACTCTCTCGATAGTCTACTTGTTCTAATTTAGGTTTTCTAGGGTGAGGCATTTGATTCCACAACCGCGAAAAAGTCTACCTCGATTTAATAGCCGGATTGGAAACTTCTCTTTGTTTCGAGTTCGCGCTGAAATCAGCGCCAGCAGTCCCTAGTGCCACATCCCGAAACATATATTAACGGTTGGGGAACGCAATGTAATTGATCCTACCATCATCTAACCTATCCACCCTAACTTCCTATGTACCGTTCGTGCCGTTCCCCTTCTTGTTTCGGTACGTAGGTCGAGACAGAGATTTTCGATGCAATTCCAAGATTTCACTCTAAACAAGTGCTACTTTGAGGCCTATGACAAGTGATTCTTAGAAAAACTCTCGATAGTCTACTTGTTCTAATTTAGGTTTCCTAGGGTGAGGCATTTGATTCCACAACCGCGAAAAAGTCTACATCGATTTTATAGCCGGATTGGAAACTTCTCTTTGTTTAGTGTTCGCGCTGAAATCAGCGCGATCCCCTAATGCCACTTCCCGAAACATATATTAACGGTTGGGGAACGCAATGTAATTGATCCTACCATCATCTAACCTATCCACCGTAACTTCCTATGTACCCGCTTCGTGCCGCTCCCTTCTTGTTTCGGTATGTAGGTCGAGATAGAGATTTTTCGATGCAATTCCAAGATTTCACTCCAAACAAGTGCTACTTTGAGGCCTATGACAAGTGATTCTTAGAAAAACTCTCGATAGTCTACTTGTTCTAATTTAGGTTTCCTAGGGTGGGGCATTTGATTCCACAACCGCGAAAAAGTCTATCTCGATTTTATAGCCGGATTGGAAACTTCTCTTTGTTTCGAGGAGTTCGCGCTGAAATCAGTGCCAGCAGTCCCTAATGCCACATCCCGAAACATATATTAATGATTGGAGAACGCAATGTAATTGATCCTACCATCATCTAACCTATCCACCGTAACTTCCTATGTACCGTTCGTGCCGTTCCCCTTCTTGTTTTTCGATGCGTAGGTCGAGACGAAGATTTTTCGATGCAGTTCCAAGATTTCACTTTGTAAACAAGTGCAACTTTGATGCTTATGACCAGTGATTCTTAGAAAAACTCTCTCGATAGTCTCCTTGTTCTAATTTAGGTTTTCTAGGGTGAGGCATTTGATTCCACAACGGCGAAAAAAGTCTACCTCGATTTTACAACCGGATTGGAAACTTCTCTTTGTTTCCAGTTCGCTGAAATCAGCGCCAGCGATCCCTAATGCCACATCCTCAAACATATATTCATGGTTGGGGAACGCAATGTAATTGATCCTACCATCATCTAACCTATCCACCGTAACTTCCTATGTACCGTTCATGCCGTTCCCCTTCTTGTTTCGATGCGTAGGTCGAGACAGAGTTTTTCAATGCAGTTCAAGATTTCACTCTAAACAAGTGCTACTTTGAGGCCTATGACAAGTGATTCTTAGAAAAACTCTCTGATAGTCTACTTGTTCTAATTTAGGTTTTCTAGTGTGAGGCATTTGATTCCACAACCGCGAAAAAGTCTACCTCGATTTTATAGCGGATTGGAAACTTCTCTTTGTTTCGAGTTCACGATGAAATCAGCGCCAGCGAGTCCCTAATGCCACATCCCGAAACATATATTAATGGTTGGGGAACGCAATGTAATTGATTCTACCATCATCTAACCTATCCACCCTAACTTCCTATGTATCGTTCGTGCCGTTCCCCTTCTTTTTTTTTATGCGTAGGTCGAGACTGAGATTTTCGATGCAATTCCAAGATTTCACTCTAAACAAGTGCTACTTTGAGGCCTAGGCCAAGTGATTCTTAGAAAACTCTCTAATGGTCCACTTCTTCAAACTTAGGTTCTCTAGGGTGATGCATTTGATTCCACAACCGTGAAAAAGTCTGGCTCGATTCTGTCGCCGAATTGGAAACTTCTTGTTTCGAGTTCACGCTGAAATCAGTGCCAGCAGTTAATAATGCCACATCCAGAAACATATCTTAATGGTTGGGGAACGCAATGTAATTGATCCTACCATCATCTAACCTATCCACCCTAACTTCCTATGTACCGTTCGTGTTGTTCCCCACTTGTTTCGGCACGTGACGTTGACATAGAGATTTTCGATGCAATTCCAAGATTTCACAATAAACAAGTACTATTTTGAGGCCTAGGACAAGTGATTCTTAGAAAACTCGATAGTATACTTGTTCTAATTTAGGTTTTTCTAGGGTGAGGCATCTGATTCCACAACCGCGAAAAAAGTCTACCTCGATTTTATAGCCGGATTGGAAACTTCTCTTTGTTTCGAGTTCGCGCTGAAATCAGCGCCAGTGCGATCCCTAGTGCCACATCCCGAAACATATATTAACGGTTGGGGAAACGCAATGTAATTGATCCTACCATCATCTAACCTATCCACCTAACTTCCTATGTACCGCTCAGTCTTTGTTCCCCTTCTTGTTTCGGTACATAGGTCGAGATAGAGATTTTCGATGCAATTCCAAGATTTCACTCTAAACAAGTGCAACTTTGAGGCTAATGACAAGTGATTCTTAGAAAAACTCTCTGATAGTCTACTTGTTCTAATTTAGGTTTTCTAGGGTGAGGCATTTGATTCCACAACGCGAAAAAAGTCTACCTCGATTTTATAGCCGGATTGGAAACTTCTCTTTGTTTCGAGTTCGCTGAAATCTGCGCCAAGAATCCCTAATGCCACTTCCTAAAACAAATATTAACGGTTGGGGAACGCAATGTAATTGATCCTATCATCATCTAACCTATCCACCGTAACTTCCAATGTACCATTCCTGCCGTTCCCCTTCTTGTTTCGGGCGTAGGTCGAGACAGAGATTTTCGATGCAATTCCAAGATTTCACTCTAAACAAGTGCTACTTTGAGGCTTATGACAAGTGATTCTTAGAAACACTCTCGGATAGTCTACTTGTTCTAATTTAGGTTTTCTAGGGTGAGGCATTTGATTCCACAACCGCGAAAAAAGTCTACCTCGATTTTATAGCCGGATTGGAATCTTCTTTTGTTTTCGGAGTTTGCGCTGAAATCAGCGCCCGGACTCCCTAATGCCGCATCCCGAAACATATATTAACGGTTGGGGAACGCAATGTAATTGATCCTACCATCATCTAACCTATCCACCCCTAACTTCCTATGTATCGTTAGTGTCGTTCCCCTCTTTTTTTCGATGACGTAGGTCGAGACAGAGATTTTCGATGCAATTCCAAGATTTCACTCTAAACAAGTGCTATCTTGAGGCCTATGCCAAGTGATTCTTAGAAAAACTCTCTAATGGTCCACTTCTTCAAACTTAGGTTCTCTAGGGTGATGCATTTGATTCCACAACCATGAAAAACTCTAGCTCAATTCTGTCATCGGATTGGAAACTTCTTGTTTCGAGTTCGTGATGAAGTCAGTGCCAAGAGTCCCTAATGCCACATCCAGAAACATCTTATTGGTTGGGGAACGCAATGTAATTGATCCTACCATCATCTATCCTATCCACCGTAACTTCCTATGTACCATTCGTGCCGCTCCCCTTCTTGTTTCTTTGCGTGGGTCGAGACAGAGATTTTCGATGCAATTCCAAGATTTCACTTTGTAAACAAGTGCTACTTTGAGGCTTATGACAAGTGATTCTTAGAAAAACTCTCGATAGTCTACTTGTTCTAATTTAGGTTTTCTAGGGTGAGGCATTTGATTCCACAACCGCGAAAAAGTCTACCTCGATTTTATAGCCGGATTGGAAACTTCTCTTTGTTTCGAAGTTCGCTGAAAATCAGCGCCAACCGTCCCTAGTGCCACATCCCGAAACATATATTAACGGTTGGGGAACGAATGTAATTGATCCTACCATCATCTAACCTATCCACCCTAACTTCCTATGTACTTTGTTCGTGTTGTTCCCTGTTGGCGGTTCTTATCATACAAATTATACCGCCAACTTAGTTATATAACATGATGAATAACGTACTTTTGCCACATGAACCTTTGCTATTAATCTAGTTCCGCTTGTATTCGAAGAAAATATGTTTTGCGTGCATAAACGTGGAAACAGGTAAAAGTATGCCAAAAGGAAGAGAGAAGCGCACATCGAATCTGCGCTTTGGACAAGGGGAATGCCACCAGGCCAAAACCAACGCGAATCGGACCAAAGCACCCTCGGGGACGCAACATATGATGGGCCACAAGCCCACCCAAAAAAACACGGCGCCAGCGGGTTAAACCCAGGCCGCCGCCGCACTCCGCTGGGCCCGCCGTGGCCTGAGTCCCGAACCCGCTGCGCTTTTGCCTTGACCCGTTCCGGAGGAGAGACGGGCGGTTGCATGCGGTGCTTTTCGATGCACCAAGAATTCCCGCCAAAACTCCTCGGAAGACAAGGTTGCATGCTATGAAGATATGGTTCCCGCCAAGAATGCTTGGTTGCATGTGAGGGGAATCAAATTGGAGCCAAGACATGTGCACTTGCATGGCTAGGAAGGCTTGCATGAAGGTATTTTGGGATGGCGCCAAGGAGGAGGCGGTTGCATGCCTAGGAGTTTGAATTTCAAGATAGAAACAAGCATAGCCATCCATTCTCCCCCTCTCTTTCCCTATATAAAGAGGCCCATACCTCCCCTTGTGACATACCATCTCACATACCAATTCACTTCACACATTCAATAAAGGATCACACATTCCTTCACCATGTGATCCATCATTCGCCCCACATTCCTTCGAATTTCACCCCACGCCTCACATTCAGGGGTGGTTTAGAGAGTGCCAAGACACTCAGTGGGAGAGAGAGAGTGCAAGATAGAGAGGAAAAAGAGGAGTAGCGACCCCATGGTCTTTTCGATCGTTGGAGTGCCGGATCCGTCGGCTCCCGCCTCCCTACCTTGCACCTCTACGGGTAACTTCTACGAATTGGCGAAGTTATTCGTGTCTTACTTTCGAGTATCATTCTTAAGTTCACGCTATCATTTATTATATCGAGAATTATAGGATCGTTGTTTGCCCCTCGTGGTAAATGCTCTAGTAGAGGGCCCCCCGATAGAGACGGGATCCCCTGATCGACGCTAGAGTAGTGACAAGTAACGTAGACGTGGTGTCTAAGTTATAAATCACCCTCGTTTGCTCCACAATCCACGGTAGTGAGGTAGGGGATAGGTGGTGACAGCCCTATTCGCCCATTGTACTCCTCCACGTCCCGTTCGCTAGTAGAGAGCAAGAGGCCGGCATCGCTGCGTACCAAGTGCACTCCGGATGCCCGGCAATACTCGACACAGACAGAGTAGCCTGACTTAGCCTAAGTGCTGAAAGAACACATCGCTCCTAGGATCACCTCCTATGCTTGACCCTTGATAGCTAGAAGAATGCACTTAGCTCCCGTTCCCGCGTGGAAATTCGATACCGGAATACTTCTAGGTGAAGTGCTACAATGGTACTTTCCGTGCGCTTGCGACTTTGCTGCTACGCTAAGAAATACCAACAAGCATTTAAAGCGCCGGATTCTTGGGAACGGTTGTCGTTAAAGTTTGTGAAACCTAGTTATCGCTGTGAGCCCTACCCCCTCGCAATTCTTTTATTTTTATTTTTCTTTTAATTATGGAGCAACCACTTTCAAAACCTTTTTGCTCCTAGGGGCGAGCTCTTAGAACCATGTCAATCTTCGAAGCCAATCACGCCTTCAAGATTTGAGCTCCGCCCCGCTTTGTAGCCATGGTTTAGGTCCAAACATTTTCAGGCTTGAAATTGGAAAAAAAAACCTTTTTGATAGAGCATCAATCTTACTTTGCTTGTGACATAACTACCGGAGGGTCATTTTCACATAAAAACCCAAATGAAGGAGGAGCTTTCCTAAACCATATTTTTGAGAATACTCTCCGCTAGAACCCATCCGAGTAGAACCCAAGCCGATCAAAGGGAAGTCTTTTCGGCCAAGCTGCCGAACTGATACACCTATAGAGAGACCCTTGCTCAACCAAAACCCAAGGGGACCGCATGGTAGGATCTCCTTTTTTCGAGGCTGACCTTTGCCGAGGGATTTAGTAACACCTCGAAATACGAACAATAGAAGAAACCACCAATCCCGATTGATCGTGAAACACTCCTCAATGAACATTTTTCCATGACTCTATTAAGGATTGGTGGAGGTCATGTATAATCATGCTATGGGTATAAATATTCAAATCTCTTGCACCAAGATGTGACAAGGAATCCTTTAGAACCTAACCAACACGGGCTTTTGCCAAGAAACCATACATGACCGAATTCTTACGCACAAGAATGTAAAAGGATTTTTACATTTTTAACATGTAAAAAAAAAAAGAGAGAGAGAGTCCTAGGTGCAGCTTGAGCCAGCCTACTATGTTAACACACGCTGACCTAGACCTGTCATTACCCGAGAGTATGTTTTCACATATCTTTTCGTCCGGGTCTTGACATAGACACGCCTATGCCTTGACATGACCGTTGGAGGGTCGTTGATAGATAAAATTACGATGGAACAAAGGAAGATCCTTGATCACATCCTAGAGAAGCTTGCTTCTCCCATTGTAGAACCTTTTCCCCACCAAAACAAGGGCATGTCAAGCTTTGAGAAGCCCTCATCAGCCGAATCTGTACCCTTACCATCCTTAGGATCGACTGTTGAGCCCTTCTCCGAACCACGAACACCGAAGGAAAATTCATCCTTCGAAGTTTCCAATTGAATTCGAGGATTATGGCAATACCTTGAACCTCTCCTGGCACAGAAACCCCACAACAAATTAAGTTTTCCCTAGAGCTAAACCATCAACAAAATGGTCATTGGAAGTGAAACGTTCTTCTAAAAACAATTCAGATTCTTTCACCTTCCAACATCATTACTTGTTTGTTAAAGGGAACTTTTTGGTGAAAGCCGTAAACAACCTCACTGTTAGGACTAATATCATGTTCCAATTCTCAGCGGAAACCCTTTTGGGAAACATACCGTTAGTCCCGACTGACAAACTCTTAAAAAAAAATCCGTCACGACTTATCTTTGAGTGTTGTGGGATCGCGAGGGCCGTGCCATTAGAGATTGACAAAGCCGAGGTGTTCTTAGATCCCTATATCTTTCCCATCCTCAACTACAAACTCTTGATAGGCTACCCACTCAAAGACCTTGTTCATAAAAAAACCCATGGGAGCCTTGATGAAAAATTGGGAGAAGTTGCCTTTGCCACTCCAAACCCATATCCGAAAAGTCTAGTGGCAAAGCAACATCCCAACCATAACCCTCGTTCGAGGAGGCGAAGTTAATAACTCCATTTGATTCACTTAAGTTGCTCTCGCATCTTTGTGAAACGAAAACACCGGTCACCCTCACTCGAACACAAGACATGTCCCTTTGGCCAACAAAAAACGTTGCCCTAGACAATGATCGAGATGCAACATTTGTCCTTCATGACATACCCTTTTGAGGATAAAAACTCATATGCCATGCACGAGGCACCAACTCTAGAGACTAAGATAAAAACTGCTAATGAGCATGAACAATCATCCTTTGAGATCCCTCATGTCTCATGCTCACCTTTTTGGATCTCTAGAGTTGTCCCGCTTCTCGACCACGTGCCCCTACGAGGAACCCAACCTTCTCTTAATCCTCGTTCACAAACTCTTCAAGAGGATGGTTGTGGATGTCTTCATCTATCACAAGTTTTGTCGATATCGCGGTGGCACGATGGCACTAACCTTGCAGCTTAAAGCGTAACGCTAAAATCTTCTTGGAGAAGGTGGGAACTTCACCACCCTTGATAGCTGCAAGAAGGATTCCCCACAGTCAAACTTACGACCATAAACAAAGCACTACCGGGAGATACCCTGACTATCATAAAAAAAGGTTTTACTCTTTCTCTTATTAATAAAAGCAAGAATATGTTATCAAGTTTGTATGCACCTTCGGGTATTCTTGTCGCTAACCATTTCAGGTGGAGATCGATTAAGAAGATCAAAAGAGGCACACGATACTTGAGAACATGGGGGCCACATCAACAAGAAACTTTGATACTCATGGATAATGAGACATGCTCAAAAGGTGACCGGACCTTGCACACTTGACTTTTACACAAAAGTCCAAGTGTGGGGAAGATGGTGAGAATCTTAAGTTCCATCCACCAAGGGGTCATAAAAAAAAAAAAAAAAAGATGATGTCACCCTGCCTTGCTGAAAAAAAAAAAGAGAGAGAAGAAAGAAAAGAAAAAAAAAAAAGAGAAAGAGAGTTGTCAAAAAAAAAGGAAATATATATATATAGAAAAAAATGTATAAGAGAGGAGAGGAGAAGGTTGGCACCACATGATCAAGATGAATACAATGTGCCACCTAACTCCACCCTTCATCACTTCAATGAGCAAGAAGGGTTCGCCTCTCGGTCCCTTTGCGGCTACCATCAAGACCCATGGTCCGTATTACATGTGTGTGTGGCTTGGCCTTGAGGTGCACACTCGACGAGCCATCATACAAACCGCAAAGAACAACTTCGGCGCTTCATCCATAGATGCTGCCGGTAAGTATATCCAGGTACGCAAAGGTAACTTTCACCAAATCTCATACTCATTATTCATCTCCATAAGGTTATACAATTTCATGCTTCCCTTGTTATGGCTTATGCTCTAGTTTGGATGAACTAGTTAACAAGTACATTTATAGATCTTTTTAAATTAAAGCGTGGTGCTTAGGTTAAAAAATGATCTCCTTTTGATCGAAACTTTGACATGGTGTCAAAACTAGGTTAATGAACTTAGAGCTCTTTTGTCATGATCTTTGGAAGTATCTTATGTCGGAGATGAATCAAGGTTTTGCTTACACTTTTTTTTTTTTTAAGCCTTGCCCGAGTGATGCTAAGGTGAACGAAAAAAAAAGATATTTATATAATAATGAATAAATAAAATAATAATCATAATAAAGGCTCCACGGTATTCTTGCCAATAGAGCCATGTGTTTGTTTTCGTTTTGTTTTCTTTGTATTAAATAAAGCCAGGTACAAGACCAAGTGTGGGGAGATCTCTCAAACACAATGAACAAACTTCTGAGATCTCCCCAACACAATGCACAAACGCCGAGAAATTCATGACGGAGAAGGACTAGACGAACGACTACCATAAACTCCTTCATCTTCAAACGGTGGTTTGTGCAAAACTCTAAACTCTCACATCTCCCCAAAAGTTTTGAAGTTTAAATTTTTGAACATATCAACAAGACAAAACCTGTTGGATACACACTTGTCCCTTTTGTCTTTTCCATCCATATAATTTGTCAAAGGAACAAGTGTGGCGGAGGAGACTACACAAGGTAAAAATTGAAATCCTTTACCTTTCCCTTTTGAACAGGATTAAAATGTATGATCATTAAAATGATTTAATCATCCTTAAACTCCACCTTGTTAAAATCCCTCAATATCTTCTAGTCAACATATATTATTCCTCACTAAAAGATAAACAAAACTTTTGAGGCTCCATCTCCATGCTATCCTTTGATAAAAAACTTGCATACTCTTTATTCCTCACTAATATTCCTATGCCTTGTGAATTATCTATCATAGGGACCCCATGTTATCTAAGTAATTGGGATATGTGATATAGCTTGGATGATTTGAACCTTGCTCTTTTATATGAACTTGGGATTTGTTTTCAAAATTCAAAATTCAATTAGCATGCTCCTCAATGATGCAAATTCCTACCAGAGCCATATTGAGTTTATCAAAGGCAAAAACCTACCATATACATATGCTACTTATCTTTGCATTGAGCTTGTGTCAAGTCTCGTTGACCCT
Source organism: Hyparrhenia diplandra (assembly GCA_015847255.1). Lineage (NCBI taxonomy): Eukaryota > Viridiplantae > Streptophyta > Magnoliopsida > Poales > Poaceae > Hyparrhenia > Hyparrhenia diplandra. The sequence goes on along the minus strand of JADLZK010004911.1, from coordinate 24,267 downwards.
TGTTGAGATAGTTGTCATGCCCCCAAGATCAAGATCACGTACACTCCACATATACTAGCTATTCCTACCCCGGGAATACGCTAAAACATGCTTCCATCCACCATACAAAAAGCTCTCAAGCTCCTACATTGGGAGTAAACAAAAGAAAAAAAAAAGAGACATCTTAGAAATAAAATACTCCATACTCTACCAGATAGTGATCTCTCTATATATTTGTGGTTCAAAGAGACATGGCTATGAAAAAAATATATAAGGACACATGAAGGTCCCATAAAAAAAAAGGTTGGACACATAAAGGTCCAAGAGTCCAACGAAAAAAAAGATGAGCACATGAAGGCTCATGCAAAAAGATAGCCATGTTCTCAAGAATAAAGTTTTCATAAGAGAGAGATCACACACACATCAAGGAGTACAGTATATATAATATAGGTTCCACTATATCATATCCACACACATGCACTTCTTGATCTAGGGGTATGCCATCCTTCTCCTTGGATCCAAGCTTTGGCCTAGCAATATATGCAGAGTAAGTATGCCCTCATATCTTTTCCCTACCCAAAGATCCATATAAGCTTTTTAGAAGTAGGAAAGAAAGAAGGCAAAACTACGATATGCCTCGGTGAGGAACCATACACAAATATTTGAGTGATTTCGAAAGTGAATCATTCGAGGAGCAACGCTATATTTACATTTTCAAAATCATATGAAAACCCAAGTTCCTGCACTTATCTCAAGCAAGGGAATTTGAATCCATGTTGTTCCATAATTCAATTACCCAAGATTAATATGGTAGACACATCAAAATTTCACAAGTCTTTGGTGAAGCTTGGAATAACTTGTATGCAGATTTTATTTCACGGGAGGCAAACCCACCTAGTCTTGCACTTCACTCGAGGACAAGTAAAGACTAAGTGTGGGGAGTTGTTGGCGGTCCTTATCATACAAATTATACCGCCAACTTAGTTATATAACATGATGAATAACGTACTTTTGCCACATGAACCTTTGCTATTAATCTAGTTCCACTTGTATTCGAAGAAAATATGTTTTGCGGGCATAAACGTGGAAAACAGGTAAAAAGTACGCCAAAAGGAAGAGAGAAGCGCACATCGAATCTGCGCTTTGGACAAGGGGAATGCCACCGGCCAAAACCAACGCGAATCGGACCAAAGCACCCTCGGGGGGGACGCAACATATGATGGGCCACAAGCCCACTGCAAAACACACGGCACCCGCGGGGCCAAACCTGGGCCGGCCGCCGCACCCGCGGGCGCCGTGCCCGGCCGTGGCCCAGGCCCGAACCCGCCACGCTTTTGCCTTGACCCATGTCCGGAGGAGAGAAGGCGGTTGCATGCGGTGCTTTTCGGGATGCACCAAGAATTCCCGCCAAAACTCCTCGGAAGACAAGGTTGCATGCTATGAAGATATGGTTCCCGCCAAGAATGCTTGGTTGCATGTGAGGGAATCAAATTGGCGCCAAGACATGTGCACTTGCATGGCTAGGAAGGCTTGCATGAAGGTATTTTTGGGATGGCGCCAAGGAGGAGGCGGTTGCATGCCTAGGAGTTTGAATTTCAAGATAGAAACAAGCATAGCCCTCCATTCTCCCCCTCTCTTCCCTATATAAAGAGGCCCATACCTCCCCTTGTGACATACCATCTCACATACCAATTCACTTCACACATTCAATAAAGGATCACACATTCCTTCACCATGTGATCCATCATTCGCCCCACATTCCTTCGGGAATTTCACCCCACGTCTCACATTCAGGGGTGTTTAGAGAGTGCCAAGACACTCGGTGGGAGAGAGAGAGTGCAAGATAGAGAGGAAAAGAGGAGTAGCGACCCCGTGGTCTTTTTCGATTTGTCAAAGTGCCAGATCTGTCGGCTCCCGCCTCCCTACCTTGCACCTCTACGGGTAACTTCTACGAATTGGCGAGATTATTATTGTCTTACTTTCGTATCATTCTTAAGTTCACGCTATCATTTATTATATCGAGAATTATGGGATCGTTGTTTGCCCCTGTGGTAAATGCTCTAGTAGAGGGCCCCTGATAGAGACGGGATCCCCGATCGGCGCTAGAGTAGTGACAAGTAACGTTAGACGTGGTGTCTAAGTTATAAATCACCCTCGTTTGCTCCGCAATCCACGGTAGTGAGGTAGGGGATAGGTGGTGATAGCCCTATTCGGCCATTGTACTCCTCCACGTCCGGTTGCGATGAGAGCAAGAGGCCGGCATCGCTTAGCGGACCAAGTGCACTCGGGATGGCCGAAGTAATACTCGATTAATAGACAGAGTAGCCTGACTTAGCCTAAGTGCTGAAAGAACACATCGCTCCTAGGATCACCTCCTATGCTTGACCCTTGATAGCTAGAAGAACAGACTTAGCTCTCGTTCCCTGTGGAAATTCGATATCTGCAATACTTCTAGGTGAAGTGCTACAACGGTACTTTCCGTGCGCTTGCGGACTTTGCTGCTTACGCTAAGAAATACCAACATTCCCCTTCTTGTTTCGGTACGTAGGTCGAGACAGAGATTTCCGATGCAATTCCAAGATTTCACTCTAAACAAGTGCTACTTTGAGGCTTATGACAAGTGATTCTTAAAAAAACTCTCTGATAGTCTACTTGTTCTAATTTAGGTTTTCTAGGGTGAGGCATTTGATTCTACAACGGCAAAAAAGTCTACCTCGATTTTATAGCCGGATTGGAAACTTCTCTTTGTTTCGAGTTCGCGCTGAAATCAGCGCCAGCAGTCCCTAATGCCACATCCCGAAACATATATTAACAGTTGGGGAACGCAATGTAATTGATCTTACCATCATCTAACCTATCCACCGTAACTTCCAATGTACCGTTCATGCCGTTCCCCTTCTTGTTTCGGTACGTAGGTCGAGACAGAGATTTTCGATGCAATTCCAAGATTTCACTCTAAACAAGTGCTACTTTGAGGCTTATGACAAGTGATTCTTAGAAACACTCTCGATAGTCTACTTGTTCTAATTTTGGTTTTCTAGGGTGAGGCATTTGATTCCACAACCGCGAAAAAGTCTACCTCGATTTTATAGCCGGATTGGAAACTTCTCTTTGTTTCGAGTTTGCGCTGAAATCAGCGCCCCGAGTCCCCTAATGCCGCATCCCGAAACATATATTAACGGTTGGGGAACGCAATGTAATTGATCCTACCATCATCTAACCTATCCACCCTAACTTCCTATGTATCGTTCGTGCCGTTCCCCTTCTTTTTTCGGTACGTAGGTCGAGACAGAGATTTTCGATGCAATTCCAAGATTTCACTCTAAACAAGTGCTACTTTGAGGCCTATGCCATGTGATTCTTAGAAAAACTCTCTAATGGTCCACTTCTTCAAACTTAGGCTCTCTAGGGTGATGCATTTGATTCCACAACAATGAAAAACTCTAGCTCAATTCTGTCGTCGGATTGGAAACTTCTTGTTTCGAGTTCGTGATGAAGTCAGTGCCAAGAGTCCCTAATGCCACATCCAGAAACATCTTATTGGTTGGGGAACGCAATGTAATTGATCCTACCATCATCTAACCTATCCACCGTAACTTCCTATGTACCGTTCGTGCCGTTCCCCTTCTTGTTTCGGTACGTAGGTCAAGACAGAGATTTTCGATGCAATTCCAAGATTTCACTATAAACAAGTGCTACTTTGAGGCTTATGACAAGTGATTCTTAGAAAAACTCTCTGATAGTCTACTTGTTCTAATTTAGGTTTTCTAGGGTGAGGCATTTGATTCCACAACCGCGAAAAAGTCTACCTCGATTTTATAGCCGGATTGGAAACTTCTCTTTGTTTCGAGTTCGCGCTGAAATCAGCGCCAGCAGTCCCTAGTGCCACATCCCGAAACATATATTAACGGTTGGGGAATGCAATGTAATTGATCCTACCATCATCTAACCTATCCACCCTAACTTCCTATGTACCGTTCGTGTTGTTCCCTGTTGGCGGTTCTTATCATACAAATTATACCGCCAACTTAGTTATATAACATGATGAATAACGTACTTTTGCCACATGAACCTTTGCTATTAATCTAGTTCCACTTGTATTCGAAGAAAATATGTTTTGCGAGGCATAAACGTGAAAACAGGTAAAAGTACACCAAAAGGAAGAGAGAAGCGCATATCGAACTGCGCTTTGGACAAGGGAATGCCACCAGGCCAAAACCAACGCGAATCGGACCAAAGCACCCTCGGGGGACGCAACATATGATGGGCCACAAGCCCACCTGCAAAACACGCACCAGGCGGGCCAAAAACTCAGGCCGGCCGCCGCACCGCGGTGCCTGTCGTGGCTTTGGAGCCCGAACCCGCCACGCTTTTGCCTTGACCCGTGTCCGGAGGAGAGAAGGCGGTTGCATGCGGTGCTTTTTGGGATGCACCAAGAATTCCCGCCAAAACTCCTCGGAAGACAAGGTTGCATGCTATGAAGATATGGTTCCCGCCAAGAATGCTTGGTTGCATGTGAGGGGGAATCAAATTGGCGCCAAGACATGTGCACTTGCATGGCTTGGAAGGCTTGCATGAAGGTATTTTTTTGGGATGGCGCCAAGGAGGAGGCGGTTGCATGCCTAGGAGTTTGAATTTCAAGATAGAAACAAGCATAGCCCTCCATTCTCCCCCTCTCTTCCCTATATAAAGAGGCCCATACCTCCCCTTGTGACATACCATCTCACATACCAATTCACTTCACACATTCAATAAAGGATCACACATTCCTTCACCATGTGATCCATCATTCGCCCCACATTCCTTTGGGAATTTCACCCCACGTCTCACATTCAGGGTGGTTTAGAGAGTGCCAAGACACTCGGTGGGAGAGAGAGAGAGTGCAAGATAGAGAGGAAAAGAGGAGTAGCGACCCCGTGGTCTTTTCGACTGTCAAAGTGCCAGATCTGTCGGCTCCCGCCTCCCTACCTTGCACCTCTACGGGTAACTTCTACGAATTGGCAGAAGTTATTCGTGTGTTACTTTCAGTATCATTCTTAAGTTCACGCTATCATTTATTATATAGAGAATTATGGGATCGTTGTTTGCCCCTGTGGTAAATGCTCTAGTAGAGGGCCCCGATAGAGAAGGGATCCCCGATCGGCGCTAGAGTAGTGACAAGTAACGTAGACGTGGTGTCTAAGTTATAAATCACCCTCGTTTGCTCCATGAATCCACGGTAATGAGGTAGGGGATAGGTGGTGATAGCCCTATTCGGCCATTGTACTCCTCCACGTCCGGTTCTTGCGGCAGAGCAAGAGGCCCAAGACGCTTGGCGGACCAAGTGCACTCGGATGCCCGGTAATACTCGATTAATAGACGAGTAGCCCGACTTAGCCTAAGTGCTGAAAAGAACACATCGCTCCTAGGATCACCTCCTATGCTTGACCCTTGATAGCTAGAAGAACAGACTTAGCTCCCGTTCCCTGTGGAAATTCGATACCTGGAATACTTCTAGGTGAAGTGCTACAACGGTACTTTCCATGCGCTTGCGGACTTTGCTGCTTACGCTAAGAAATACCAACATTCCCTTCTTGTTTCGATCGTAGGTCGAGACAGAGATTTCGATGCAATTCCAAGATTTCACTCTAAACAAGTGCTACTTTGAGGCTTTTGACAAGTGATTCTTAAAAAAACTCTCTGATAGTCTACTTGTTCTAATTTAGGTTTTCTAGGGTGAGGCATTTGATTCCACAACCGGCAAAAAAGTCTATCTCCATTTTATAGCGGATTGGAAACTTCTCTTTGTTTCTAGTCATGCTGAAATCAGCGCCAGCCCGATCCCTAATGCCACATCCCGAAACATATATTAACGATTGGGGGAACGCAATGTAATTGATCCTACCATCATCTAACCTATCCACCGTAACTTCCAATGTACCGTTCATGCCGTTCCCCTTCTTGTTTCGATGATTTAGGTCGAGACAGATTTTCGATGCAATTTCAAGATTTCACTCTAAACAAGTGCTACTTTGAGGCCTATGACAAGTGATTCTTAGAAAAACTCTCGATAGTCTACTTGTTCTAATTTTGGTTTTCTAGGGTGAGGCATTTGATTCCACAACCGCGAAAAAGTCTACCTCGATTTTATAGCCGGATTGGAAACTTCTCTTTGTTTCGAGTTTCGCTGAAATCAGCGCCGGCCGATCCCTAATGCCGCATCCCGAAACATATATTAACGGTTGGGGAACGCAATGTAATTGATCCTACCATCATCTAACCTATCCACCCTAACTTCCTATGTATCGTTCGTGCCGTTCCCCTTCTTGTTTCGGTACGTAGGTCGAGACAGAGATTTTCGATGCAATTCCAAGATTTCACTCTAAACAAGTGCTACTTTGAGGCCTATGACAAGTGATTCTTAGAAAAACTCTCTGATAGTCTACTTGTTCTAATTTAGGTTTTCTAGGGTGAGGCATTTGATTCCACAACAATGAAAAACTCTACCTCGATTTTATAGCCGGATTGGAAACTTCTTTGTTTCGAGTTCGCTGAAAATCAGCCAGCCAAGAGTCCCTAATGCCACATCCTCAAACATATATTAACGGTTGGGGAACGCAATGTAATTGATCCTACCATCATCTAACCTATCCACAAGTAACTTCCTATGTATCGCTCGGGCGTTCCCCTTCTTTTTTCTATGCGTAGGTCGAGACCGAGATTTTCGATGCAATTCCAAAATTTCACTCTAAACAAGTGCTACTTTGAGGCCTAGGCCAAGTGATTCTTAGAAAAACTCTCTAATGGTCCACTTCTTCAAACTTAGGTTCTCTAGGGTGATGCATTTGATTCCACAACCGTGAAAAACTCTAGCTCGATTCTGTCGCCGGATTGGAAACTTCTCTTTGTTTCGAGTTCGCGCTGAAATCAGTGCCAGCAGTCCCTAATGCCGCATCCCGAAACATATATTAACGGTTGGGGAACGCAATGTAATTGATCCTACCATCATCTAACCTATCCACCCTAACTTCCTATGTATCGCTCGTGCTGCTCCCCTTCTTTTTCGGCACGTAGGTCGAGGCAGTAGATTTTTGATGCAATTCAAGATTTCACTCTAAACAAGTGCTACTTTGAGTCTTATGACAAGTGATTCTTAGAAACACTCTCGATAGTCTACTTGTTCTAATTAGGTTTTCTAGGGTGAGGCATTTGATTCCACAACCGCGAAAAAGTCTACCTCGATTTTATAGCCGGATTGGAAACTTCTCTTTGTTTCGAGTTTCAAGCTGAAATCGGCGCCGGCCGATCCCTAGTGCCACATCCCGAAACATATATTAACGGTTGGGGAACGCAATGTAATTGATCCTACCATCATCTAACCTATCCACCCTAACTTCCTATGTACCGTTCGTGTTGTTCCCCTTCTTGTTTCGGTACGTAGGTCGAGATAGAGATTTTCGATGCAATTCCAAGATTTCACTCTAAACAAGTGCTACTTTGAGGCTTATGACAAGTGATTCTTAGAAAAACTCTCGATAGTCTACTTGTTCTAATTTAGGTTTTTCTAGGGTGAGGCATTTGATTCCACAACCGAAAAAAGTCTACCTCGATTTTATAGCCGGATTGGAAACTTCTCTTTGTTCCGTGTTCGCGCTGAAATCAGCGCCAGCAGTCCCTAATGCCGCATCCCGAAACGTATATTAACGGTTGGGGAACGCAAATGTAATTGATCCTACCATCATCTAACCTATCCAATCGTAACTTCCTATGTATCGCTCGTGCCGTTCCTTCTTTTTTACGGGCACGTAGGTCGAGACAGAGATTTTCGATGCAATTCCAAGATTTCACTCTAAACAAGTGCTACTTTGAGGCCTATGCCAAGTGATTCTTAGAAAAACTCTCCAATGGTCCACTTCTTCAAACTTATGTTCTCGGGGTGATGCATTTGATTCCACAACCGTGAAAAACTCTAGCTCAATTACGTCCGGATTGGAAACTTCTTGTTTCGAGTTAGCGATGAAGTCGCTGCCAAGAGTCCCTAATGCCACATCCGAAAACATATCTTATTGGTTGGGGAACGCAATGTAATTGATCCTACCATCATCTAACCTATCCACCAGTAATCTCCTATGTACCGTTAGTGCCGTTCCCTTCTTGTTTCGATGCGTAGGTCGAGACCGACATTATTTTCGATGCAATTCCAAGATTTCACTCTAAACAATTGCTACTTTGACGCTTATGACAAGTGATTCTTAGAAAAACACTCGATAGTCTACTTCTTGTAATTTAGGTTTTCTAGGGTGAGGCATCGATTCCACAACGGCGAAAAAGTCTACCTCGATTTTATAGCCGGATTGGAAACTTCTCTTTGTTTTGAGTTAGTTCGCTGAAATCAATCCAGCCGATCCCTAATGCCACATCCGAAACATATATTAACGGTTGGGGAACGCAATGTAATTGATCCTACCATCATCTAACCTATCCACCGTAACTTCCTATGTACCGTTCGTGCCGTTCCCCTTCTTGTTTCGGTACATAGGTCGAGACAGAGATTTTCGATGCAATTCCAAGATTTCACTCTAAACAAGTGCTACTTTGAGGCTTATGACAAGTGATTCTTAGAAAAACTCTCTGATAGTCTACTTGTTCTAATTTAGGTTTTCTAGGGTGAGGCATTTGATTCCACAACCGCGAAAAAGTCTACCTCGATTTTATAGCCGGATTGGAAACTTCTCTTTGTTTCGAGTTCGCTGAAATCAAGACCACAGATCCCTAATGCCGCATCCCAAACATATATATTAACGTTGGGGAACGCAATGTAATTGATCCTACCATCATCTAACCTATCCACCCTAACTTCCTATGTATCGTTCGTGCCGTTCCCCTTCTTTTTTTCGATGCGTAGGTCGAGAACCCGAGATTTTCGATGCATGTAACACCCTAGGTGTTAAGCATCTTGAAAGCATGAGCATTTGCATATCATGATCATCATTTCATGCATAAGCAAGTTGATAATAGCATTTACTTTGAATTTGCTCTTATTTCATGCCTGTTTGATCTAGCTACTATAGGATCTTTGCTATATTGATGCTTTGGACCTAGATTGTGCCTAGATATATTTTTTGACATAATTTTGGACCATGTTTGAGCTTGTGTTTTTTAATTTAGAAAGTTTTGATAGAAGTGTTTCTAGCAAAAAGTATCTATAGATGAAATGAAGTACTTTTTATGTAGAACAAATGATCTTTTATAAGTTTCTTGTGAAAAGGTTCGGAAATGGTTCAAATAGTGCCCAACAGTTTGGGTCCAATTTGAGCCAAATTCAAACTCTGTTTTGACTAGTTTGATTTGACCTTGCTGTTTTTAATTTTTAGTTTCAAATCTAGGCCGAATTAGAAAAAAGTTCATATTGAGTGTTTTGTAGCTTATGAAATTCTCTACAAAGTTGATGTTTTAACTTTTTCCAAATTCCGCACGAATCTCGATGCACAGGCCAAAAACTGTTGCTGATTCAGAAAACAGAGTAAGGGGGGGACACATGTCGGCTCGTCGGCCGGCCGACACCGCCGTGGGCGACGTGGCCGCCGCGCACGACCGCCCGACGTATGGGCGGATGGGCGGTACTGGGTCGCGCCCGCGCCTGCAAATAGGATGCACGCGCCGCGCTCTAACCCTAGCGCAGCTCCCACGCCGCCGCCGCCCGGCCGCCCGCCGCCGCGAGCACGCCGGCTGGCGCCATTGCCCGTCCGCAAAGCTCCGCCGCCCGCGGTTCGTCGGCCGTTGTCGCGCCAAACCACACCAAACCACGTCCCTAGCTCCACCATGAGCTACTCACCTAGAGCCATCGTCGAATCAAGGTAAGGGACGAGGTATCGGACCCCATTTCCCACTCCCGCACGCCGTCGGCCGCCCGCATGGCCGCCGTTGGGGCAAGCGCCGTTTGAGCTCGTTAATCGCGTTTAGCTCGTTCTTTCTCGCGTCCTAGAGTCGCCTAGGGTTGCTTGAGCTCTCGAGCTAGATGGATGAGTAGATCGAGCCACCGTTTCAGCCGGACGCGTCGTCGCCGACGAAGCCGCCGTGAAATGCACCGCCGCCGTCGCGTTTGGTTTGTCGCCGTCGTTGCTCCGTTGAGTCCCAAACTTGCTTGCATGTCTTAGTTAGATGTCCTAGAGTCGAAACGGCCTTTGGTTCACCGTCAATCGCGGCAAACGGCGGTCCCGTCACCAGCGCCGCCGCCGCCGCCGCCGACGCCGTCGTCGCCGTTGTAGTCGGTTTTAGTGCGAACCTGGGGCACCATCGTGACCCTCTCGTCGCCAGAGATGCTTTTAGGCTAGCCGGTTGCGTGATTTGGTCACCGCCGGCGAAGATCCGCCGCCGCCGTGCCGCCGTGCCCTGTTCAGTGTCGACGTTGACACGCGGGCCCCGCCTTTTCCTTTTTCTTTTTCTTTTACGCTTTTCCAAGATTTGAATGAAAAGCTTGGAAAATTCATAACTTGGTCATTTTGAGTCCATTTTGGGTGAAACAAATTTTGTCATGCTTGTTAGGTGATAGGCTACACTATAAAATTGTGAAATCCTATTTTTCTGGTAACTTTTATATAGAGTTTTATTTAGGGCTAGAAATGCATGGAAATTGAGGAAAATCATATCTTTTAATTGGTGCAAGATAAAAATATGCTTCCTGTACAAAAAGTGCTTGTTTTTTGTGAGTAGAATCCATGAAAAATATCATGCATGGTATGTTCTGTGGAAGAAATGTGATTTCCTATTTATGTGCTTTTTTGCGGGGGGTGATCTTTAGAAATTCATAGAAAAATAAATATTAGGGTTTTGGATGTGAAACTTGGTATGCTTGTGTTGGATAGGTTTTAGAAGCTTATCATACTCAGAAATCTGTTGTCTGGCACTTTTCATAGTACAAAGTATTTTCATGCTTAGGTTTGGTGTAAATTTGTCATCTTTGTGTAGGGTCTGTATAAGCATGATCTTGCCCTGAGATTTTTATGGTAGCTGTTATATTCCATCTTATGCTCTGGTAATTTTTGTAGAATTTTACGAGGTTGTTATGTATTTATCATATTTATGATGCATGGAAAATAGGCTAGAAATATATGTTTATATGAAGATGATGTGTATTAGTATTTTTATTATGTGTTCCTAGCATGATTATGATCTGTTAGTAAGCATTTTATTTAATTATAGGGTGCAAGTGTAGTGTTTACTAGGGCATGTCATTTTATGTGCTTTAATTTATCTTTTGGCATGTCCAGTAGATTTATTTAGTAGATGATTACTTGGTTTACTTGCTGGTTAAGTTTGAGATAAGTTGCATGAGTAGTTTGTGAGTTATGGAGGTTGTGTGTGGTGTTTGAGTTGAAAACAGAGCCTCTGTTTTCCTTAATTTCGAGGCTGTTAAGTTCAGATTCAGTTCTGGGTGATGTGGAATGTTTTGTAGGAAATTTTGTTAGCTTTCCATAGAGTCCTAGTTCACTGAATTTGGAGTTGTAGAACTCCCCTGTGTGACTGCTTTTAGTGACAACATGTCAATCATCATTTTCTGCCATTAGAGAGTTAGGGTGTTGCTTGATGTAGGTTGTTAGGGTTTCTTGTGTAGAATAAATTGTGTTTCTACGGAAGAGATATGCACTTATTAATAGCTTGCATCATGAAGCACTCATTCATCATATGCATATTACTTTATGCAAGTTGATATTTATGTAATCGTAATTATATCTTTTCTCCATCATATGCATCATCTCGGGATCGGGGAAGTGTTGGAGGAGCTGATCGAGGAGCCCTGGAGAGCTGTTCCATCCGGGAGTGCAGTCCGGAGGAGTCATCGGAGGAGAAGAGTTGACAGATGACCTGCCTGAGTGCGAGAGCACGTTCCGGCCGACGTTCTTGCGAGGCAAGCCCCCGGAGCATTCTACCCTTTCCTAATTCTTCCAATTAACTTGACTTGAGTCTTTTATATGTTTTATGCATTAAGTTTAGGAAATTGGTTGAAACCGTTGATGCATTATGATCCTTGCTGAAAGTTGCCCTATCCTATATAGAGGTCTAGGTTAATGCTTTCGGTATCATGATTGCGATGAAGACGAGTGATTCCGGTCACTTGAGGAAATGTTGTGAACAATCACATGGGTGATTGTCAAGTCTACTCCGCTTGAGAACACGCTTAAGTAAACATGTTAGATTGGATGGAACTTGTGGTCTTTCCATCGATCAATTAAGGACTCATACTTTGTCGAAATGTGGTCGGAAGTTGAACGTTACACGGCATTTAGTAGGCTCAGCGGGGTCGTGAGCCACGGCTCGTGGGAATGTTAGGGGCCGGCTTTGTCCGCTTTATCGCTCCTCCTTGGCGATGGTTGGTGTGGTTATTCGGGCACAAGAAGATGCGCACGAGGGGGTCGTACTCGTTGCCTGCTCACTGGGTGGCCCGATAAGGAGGGGGTAGTCGGCAAGACCGAGACTTTACGTCCCGTAACGTCCCCGGGTGATCGGGTCTGCCCTTGCAAAGTAGACCTGGTTTGTGTCGAGGGTATTAAGCTAGCTGGTTTGCAAATCGATTCGAATCGCCATCTCTCCCGGTTAGTGAGAACCCGTGGTGCGTCCACGGCAATGTAGTCTCAATTATTACAATATATGTTATTTATCATGTTGCAGCTGATATAAACCTGATCAAGTTACTTATGCTATTATTTATTCTACTGAGCAATGATTAATCTTGACTATACAGGATTTATGGTTATGTAAGTAAATAAATAACCCTTTTAACTTGGAAAAGAACAGAGTATGTATAGGCTCACTAAACAACTTTACTTGTGAAATTAATGTGAGTCGGCTAAACTCCGATAAAGTCTATCATGATCCTTGGAGTCTTTTATTTTATTTGGGCCGGGTAAGTCTAGGAGTATTTTGTACTCGGGGTTTTATTCCGTTGTTGCGGGTGAGCATGTGTACCATGGGTGCCGTAAGACTTGTCTCCATTTCCCCTGAGGATGAGTAAGGCCAGGGCAAGGCAAATCTATATCCCCTGTCTCATGCTTTGCTACGAGGGATGACTATTTATTCGGCACTACTTTATATTTGTTTTCGCTAAAAGACTATTTGGTTTTCAAAACTACCGCTTCCGTACTTGAACCTGAATTTGTAATAAATTATACTCCGCACTCGATGTTTAATGTATCGAATTTGGTTTGAAATACCTACGGATTTTACTACCGAGCTCAATGATCTGTTTGTGTTGTTGATGAGTTTGAAATCACTCGAGATTTCCTAATACCGGTTTATATGGACTCAAGTGTAGATCTGTGATCGCTTCGGTGATTGCGAATTATACTTGATTTCTTATAAATTGGTCGGCTACTCATCACAGGCATCATCGAGCTTAGTTCGGTAATTACAAGTCCGATCCGGTATTTAAATTAAAATGAACCACTAATCTTTTTGCGAAAAGATTGCGAAACAAAATCTTTTAAGTGGCGTGAGTAAAAGGTTTGCAAAATTAGTAGTGCCTTGGTCATACCCTTTATGCCCAATTAAGGACGGTCGGTGGCTTGGCTAATCGGGAATGTGTTATTGCATCATATTTTTGTTGTTTGTGCTTGGTTGCCGTCGCGCGCCGATGGTACGAGGGCTACTCACTTGAGTGGTCATGAATGGATCGAAATACCTCGCCCTGTAATGGTTATTCAATGCCTCTACGCCCAAGGTAATGGTGTGAGCTGTGAGAGCATGATCGGGTGAATGCCGGTCTAGGGGGAAATAAAATGATTTTGAGAGCTACGTGGTGCGGTAGTGCCCCCGTAGACTTGTGTATGGGTACACAGGTGTCTTTGGGGTGTAAAATGTGATTTTTCCGCATGGTATGCGATGCCGTTGGGTGGACCCCGACGAAGCGGTATATGCAATTTAATTCCTTGCATTGCATAAATATATTGTGGGCTGAAATGAATTGCAAGTACACTAACAAATAAGAATGCGTTAGATCGTTTAAACACGTCTTATTTTCTTTTTGAGAGATCGTAGGTTGCCACCATTAAAACGAATAGAGAAATCTCTTTCCTATTCGTGAGATGCGCAGGAAACGTTCATGCATCATGTTTAAAATTTTACATCATGTCATTCATGCATTTTTCCATCTTTTCCCCTAATTAGTACCTGCCCTAATTTTCGTTAAAACTGGACTATTGTTTCTCAATCTCACATTATCTCCCAAATCTTGCTACGAGATGGCTCCAACCCCGACTTCGGTAGTGGTACTATCGCGGACAAGAAGTTTGGCATGCCCACAGTGTTGTGGCGTGTGCTCCAACCAGATTGGCTACAGAGGCACCTCGTGTACACTTGGGAGACAGCCCCGCAGAGCGGAGACGAGATAGTTACGATTCACCTTGTGGTTCCCGCACCGCGCAGACACGATCTTTGTGTGGGTAGGATGGGATATCCACGAGTGCGGACGTCACCTGAGGCTGCGGTAGACAATGCTTGCGTTCCGTGTGCGAGAGGAGTTTGATGGTGGACCACCCCCGAGGTGTTGGTTGGGGCGGCCGCTTCCGGCTTTCCCGGGCCGACCCCCCTTTTCCCACCGCTTGGGAGCGGGCGGTGTGGACCCTTACGGGAGGGGACGAGGCGAGGAGCGGGATAGCACTTGTGACGCCATGAGTGCTATGTTCGCTATGATGCGGATGACGGTTGGTGCGAGGACAAGGCACGAGGGGCTATGGCGCTTGTGGTTCGTCGGAGGGGTGAGATAGACCGGTTGATCCGAGATCGCGGGAGGCTGCGTGGCATCGAGGCGTGCTACGGAGGAGGAGAAGGATCTTTGCGCAGTCAGTCCAAGAGCAAGGAAGAGAGCCATGCGAGCAAGAGCTAGCAAAGATGAAGAAGCGGTGTCGAAGTCTTCGGCACGATTAGCGCTTCTTTGACTAGCTCTTGGGAGAGTTAGCGTAACATCACACGCAACACCGAAAGGGAGGAGGCCGAGGTGGTGCTGATGTGGATGGATTCCAGTCGTACAAGAACTTTAAGGCCACGGAACCACCAAAGTTCACTGTGGCAAATGAACCCATGGAGGCTGAGGAATGGCTGAACTCAATAGAGGAAAAGTTTCGTTTGGTGAATGCATGCGAGACCCGGGGAGGCGTAATCACGCAAAAGATCTTGTTGGAGGACCCGCAGGGATATGGTGGAAGAATCACCGTGCTACTTTTCCCGCCAATGTTCCTATCACTTGGTACCGGTTCGCGCAGCTTTCCGTAATACTTACATACCTGCCGGGTGCCTTGGCAAAGAAATTGGGGGAGTTCATTAAGCTCAGTCAGGACAACAAGACCATGAACGAGTACCTACAGGCTTTTAACAGTTTGTCTAGGTATGCTCCTGACATGGTCGACACTGAGGAGAAGAAGTTGGCTAGCTTCAAGAGAGAGTTGAACCTCAAAATGCGAGGAAGACCATGGGAAACTCCACCGGGGGATACTTTTCGGGCCTTTGTGACCGGTTGTCTTCATCGGGGAGGAAAGTAATGCCTTGTATGCCGCATCCAAAGGCAAGAAGAGGCCGTTTGAAGGAAACTCGGGACCGAGGCGGTGGTTCCTTTGGACGCCGTCGTAACTACCGCCCACCCGCGCCTTCACGTTATGCCCCACCCCGGAAGAAGAATCAAAGCCGGGAACCGCCTTGAAGTTCTTTGCTCGCCCTCGCCGAAAGGAAAACCCATGCGAGGAAATGTTCCACGCCCCGTGCCCTTCAACCACAATAATTGCTTCAATTGTGGTAAGCCCGGGCATTTCTCCAAGTCTTGCCCGCAGCCCAGGAAGAACTACAAGCGGTATGTGGGGCACGGGCACACTTTGCCAATGTCGAGGAAGTTCCCGAAGGAGAGACCGTGACAGCCGTGCGTGTTTAGTTAACAATCGTAGTCTTTGTTGTTTTATTTGATTACGGATCATCGCATTCATTCATGAGTCAAGAGTTTGCCGTAAAAAAATGGGGAACAAATCACTGACCTAGGGTTTGGCTACCGAATTAGTTCAGCGGGGCTGACCAATTGACTAGGCTGAGAGTCAATGATGTGAAGATCATGATGGGCGAATTAGAAATAGTAACATCCTTGATAGTTTTACCCGGTTTGTGTTTGGATGTGATCCTCGGGATGAATTGGATGAAGAGTTGGGGGTGATTATAGACACTGTAAATAGAGTAGTGCATTTGAAGAACCCTCGTGACTCAACTGAACACCAGATCCTGTTACCTAAGGCCATTGACCTTAACCGTGTTTCAGCTGCCTTGCAAGTGACTAGTATCTCTGATATACACGTAGTCCGTGAATTTACGGGCGTCTTTTCGGAAGACCTACCTGGATTGCCGCCAGATAGGGATGTTGATTTTGCAATAGAGTTGATTCCGGGGACTGCCCCTATATCTCGAAGACCCTACGAATGCCACCTAATGAGTTAGCGGGGCGAAAGTACAAATGGGGAGTTGCTTGAGAAAGGTTTCATCGGACCTAGTTCGTCACCTTGGGGATGTCCAAATTTGTTTGTGAAAAAGAAAGATCGGGCGAGAATGTGTGTGGACTATAGGCCACTCAATGCGATAACGATGAAGAATAAATACCCGTTACCCGCATTGACATACTTTTGACCCGATTGTCTCGAGCCAAAGTGTTTTCCAAGATAGACCTTCGATCTAGGTACCATCGATTAAAATCGGACCCCGGGATATACCCAAAACTGCATTTTCTACGGGTATGGTTTTGTATGCAGTATCTCGTCATGTCCTTTGGCTTGACGAATGCTCCAAAGACATTTCATGTGTTTAATGAATTCGGTGTTTATGCCCGAATCTGGATCAGTTCGTGGTTGTATTCATCGATGATATATTGGTGTATTCTCGAAAATGAGGAACAAAGATCTTTCGAGCATTTGAGGATAGTCTTGGAGAGACTTAGAGAGCATAAGTTGTATGCTAAGTTCAGTAAGTGTGAGTTTTGGCTGAAGGAAGTGCATTTTCTGGGACATGTGTTATCTGAGAACGGAATTTCAGTAGATCCTAGTAAGGTGCAAGAGGTGCTGGATTGGAAAGCACCAGTTTCAGTTTCTGAGATCCGAAGTTTTCTAGGGTTAGCTAGATATTATCGTAGGTTCATACCTGATTTCTCCAAAATAGCTAAACCTATGACCCGATTGTTCTGAAAGGAAGAGAAATTTGTGTGGACACCGGAGTGTGCGAAGCGGCGTTTAAGCACCATCGCGAACGTTGTTGACTACGGCTCCGTGCTCGCACAACCTAATATTCAGAAGCCCTTTGATGTATATTGTGACGCATGTGGTACAGGATTGGGATGCGTACTCATGCAGGAAGGTAGAGTTATTGCGTATGCATCACGTCAGCTAAGGAAGCATGAGGTTAACTATCCAACCCATGACTTAGAACTTGCTGCCGTGGTACATGCCTTGAAGATTTGGCGACATTACTTACTCGGTAATGTATGTCATGTCTATACTGATCACAAGAGTTTGAAGTACATTTTCACTCAAGAGGAGTTGAATATGAGGCGAGAAGGTGGTTAGAGCTGATAAAGGATTATAACATAGAGTTGCACTATCATCCGGCAAAAAGCCAATGTTGTCGCGATGCTTTGAGCAGGAAACCACATTGTTTGCTGGGACAAGTCGAATCTATGGAGGTTTTTCCTCCTATGCATCCGGCTATCCTATGCAATATTCAAGTACAAAATGAGTTGGAGAGCAAAATTGTTGAGGGCCAGAAAGTGGATAAAGGGATTGCACATATCAAGAAGAAGATAGAAAAAAAGAACCTAGTGAGCATTTCCGAGTTCATGAGAGCGAAATTTTTTTGGTATGATGATCGCCTTGTCGTGCCAAAGGATCGAGAACTGAGAGATCGACATCTTGACAGGGCTCACTCGTCAAAGATAACAATTCACCCGGTAGTAACAAGATGTATCGGGATTTGAGAACTAGATTTTGGTGGACAAAAATGAGAAAGGAAATTGCTGCACATGTAGCTCGATGTGACAATTGTTGCGGGGTTAAAGCCGTACATATGAAGACTGCAGGGATTGTTGCAACCATTGCCAATTCGGATTGGAAATGGGATGAGATCATAATGGACTTAATTGTTGGATTGCCACATACGAGAGGGGATTTGATTCTATTTGGGTGATTGTGGATCGTTTAACCAAGGTTGCCCATTTTATTCCGATTAACATAAGCTACGAGCCCCACCAATACGCGAGCTATACATTGCCCATGTACTTCGTTTGCACGGGTACCTAAGTCAATAGTGTCGGATCGTGGATCGAGTTGGACCAATCGTTTTTTGGGAAAGCCTACGGGAAGCCTTAGGAACCAAATTACTTCGTAGTTCCGCTTATCACCCACAAACCACAGGCCAAAACGAACGAGTGAACCAAATACTAGAAGATATGTTGAGGGCGTGTGTGTTGTCGACAAAAGGTTCTTGGGACAAATGGTTGCCTTATGCAGAATTTTCATACAATAATAGTTATCAAGCCGTATTCGGATGGCACATTTTGAAGCATTGTATGGAAGGAAATGCAGAACACCCTTGAACTAGATAGAGACAGGAGAGCGACCCTACTATGGCATTGACCTGATAGATGAGGCTGAGCAGAAGGTGAGAATAATAAAGCGACACATGAAAGCGACTCAAGGCGACGGAAGAGCTATGCGGATAAACGTAGAAGACCTATTAAGTTCAATGTTGGTGATTATGTTTACTTGAAAGTGTCACCAATGAAACGAGTGCAGCGTTTTTGGAGTGAAGAGAAAGTTAGTACCTAGGTTCGTAGGGCCCCTATAAAATTTTAGCCACTAAAGGAGAGGTAGCGTATCGCTTCGCGCTACATTGAGAAGATGGGAAGAATTTTTGATGTATTTCACGTATCGCAAATCTGAAGAAATGTTTGAGAGTGCCCGAGGAACAAGTGCCTATTCGGAATGTTGAAATAAGTCAAGATCTAACCTATTATGAAGAACCATCAAAGGTACTAGACACCAAGGAGAGAGCTACTAGGGGCAAGGTAGTGAAGCAATATAAGATCCTTTGGGGAAATCATGGAGAGAATGATGCAACATGGAAAAAAACGGATGAATATCTTTTGAGGAACTACCCACAGTTTTATCACAAATGGTTAGTTTCGCGAATCTCGGGACGAGATTCTTTTTAGGGGAAAGATTTGTAACACCCTAGGTGTTAAGCATCTTGAAAGCATGAGCATTTGCATATCATGATCATCATTTCATGCATAAGCAAGTTGATAATAGCATTTACTTTGAATTTGCTCTTATTTCATGCCCGTTTGATCTAGCTACTATAGGATCTTTGCTATATTGATGTTTTGGACCTAGATTGTGCCTAGATATATTTTTGAAATAATTTAGGACCATGTTTGAGCTTGTGTTTTAATTTAGAAAATTTTTATTAATTAGCCCTAGAGTGTCAAACCTCTTTTGACCCATTTTGAAACTCCTTTCAAAAGTGCTTGATAGAAGTGTTTCTAGCAAAAAGTTTCTATAGATAAAATGAAGTACTTTTTTTATGTAGAACAAATGATCTTTTATAAGTTTTTTGTGAAAAGGTTTGGAAATGGTTCAAATAGTGCCCAACAGTTTGGGTCAAATTTGAGCCAAATTCAAACTCTGTTTTGACTAGTTTGATTTGACCTTGCTGTTTTTAATTTTTAGTTTCAAATCTAGGCCGAATTAGAAAAAGTTCATATTGAGTGTTTTGTAGCTTATGAAATTCTCTACAAAGTTGATGTTTTGACTTTTTTCCAAATTCCGCACGAATCTCGATGCACAGGCCAAAAACAGTTGCTGATTCAGAAAAAAACAGTGGGGGGGGGGACTGTCGGCTCGTCGCCGGGCCGACACCGCCGTGGCGACGTGGCCGCGCGCACGACCGCCGACGTATGGGCCAGATGGGGCGGTACCGGTCGAGCGCGCCGCATAAATAGGACGCCGCGCGCCGCGCCCTAACCCTAGCGCAGCTCCCCGCCGCCAAATCGCCCGAGCCGCGCTAAAACCGCCGCCGAGCGCCATTGCCGCCATCCGCAAGCTCCGCCGCCGGGTTCGCCACCGCTTAATCGCACAAACCACACCAAACCACGTCCCTAGCTCCACCATGAGCTACTCCACCTAGAGCCATCGTCGAATCGAGGTAAAGGACGAGGTACGGACCCCATTTCCCCTCCCCCGCACGCCGCCGGCGAAGCCCGCCATGGCCGCCCGTTGGGGGCAAGCCGCTTGAGCTCGTTAATCGCGTTTGCTTCGTTCTTTCTCGCGTCCTAGAGTCGCCTAGGGTTGCTTGAGCTCGAGCTAGATGGATGAGTAGATCGAGCCGCCCGTTTAACGGGAGGCGTCGTCGCCCGACGAGCCGCCGTGAGCACCGCCGCCGTCGTTTGGTTTGTCGCCGTCGTTGCTCCGTTGAGTCCCAAACTTGCTTGCATGTCTTAGTTAGATGTCCTAGAGTCGAGAACGGCCTTTGGTTCGCCGTCAATCACCGGAGAACGGCCGGTCCGCCGTCACCAGCGCCGCCGAGCCGCCCGTACACCATCGTCGCCGTTGTAGTCGGTTTTAGTGCGAACCTAGGGCACCATCGTGACCTACTCGTCAAGCGTATATGCTTTTAGGCTAGCCGGGTTGCGTGATTTGGTCACCGCCGGCGAAGATCCGCCGCCGACCGCCGCCCAGCGCCGTGCCCCTGCTGTTCTGTGTCGCTGACACGCGGGCCCCGCGCCCTTTCCTTTTTTTTTTCTTTTTCTTTTTTCCGTTTTGAATGAAAAGCTTGGAAAATTCATAACTTGGTCATTTTGAGTCCATTTTGGGTGAAACAAATTTTGTCATGCTTGTTAGGTGATAGGCTATAGTATAAAATTATGAAATCCTATTTTCTGGTAACTTTTATATAGAGTTTTATTTAGGGCTAGAAATGCATGGAAATTGAGGAAAATCATATCTTTTAATTGGTGCAAGATAAAAAATATGCTTCCTGTACAAAAAGTGCTTGTTTTTGTGAGTAGAATCCATGAAAAATATCATGCATGGTATGTTCTGTGGAAGAAATGTGATTTCCTATTTATGTGCTTTTTGCGGGGTGATTTTAGAAATTCATAGAAAAATAAATATTAGGGTTTTGGATGTGAAACTTGGTATGCTTGTGTTTGATAGGTTTTAGAAGCTTATCATACTCAGAAATCTGTTGTCTGGCACTTTTCATAGTACAAAGTATTTTCATGCTTAGGTTTGGTGTAAATTTGTCATTTTTTGTAGGGTCGTATAAGCATGATCTTGCCCTGAGATTTTTATGGTAGTTGTTATATTCGAGTACTATGCTCTGGTAATTTTTGTAGAATTTTCTGAGGTTGTTATGTATTTATCATATTTATGATGCATGGAAAATAGGCTAGAAATATATGTTTATATGAAGATGATGTGTATTAGTATTTTTATTATGTGTTCCTAGCATGATTATGATCTGTTAGTAAGCATTTTATTTAATTATAGGGTGCAAGTGTAGTGTTTACTAGGGCATGTCATTTTATGTGCTTTAATTTATCTTTTGGCATGTCCATGATTTATTTAGTAGATGATTACTTGGTTTACTTGCTGGTTAAGTTTGAGATAAGTTGCATGAGTAGTTTGTGAGTTATGGAGGTTGTGTGTGGGTGTTTGAGTTGAAAACAGAGCCTCTGTTTTCCTTAATTTCGAGGCTGTTAAGTTCAGATTCAGTTCTGGGTGATGTGGAATGTTTTGTAGGAAATTTTGTTAGCTTTCCATAGAGTCCTAGTTCATCAATTTGGAGTTGTAGAACTCCTGTGTGATCTGTTTTTAGTGACAAACATGTCAATCTGTCATTTTCTGCCATTAGAGAGTTAGGGTTGGGGAACGCAATGTAATTGATCCTACCATCATCTAACCTATCCACCCTAACTTCCTATGTACCGTTCATGTTGTTCGCCTTCTTGTTTTGGTACGTAGGTCGAGATAGAGATTTTCGATGCAATTCCAAGATTTCACTCTAAACAAGTGCTACTTTGAGGCTAATGACAAGTGATTCTTAGAAAAACTCTCCGATAGTCTACATGGTTCTAATTTAGGTTTTCTAGGGTGAGGCATTTGATTCCACAACCGCGAAAAAGTCTACCTCGATTTTATAGCCAGATTGGAAACTTCTCTTTGTTTCGAGTTCGCTACTGAAATCAGCGCCAGCCCCCCCTAATTCCACATCCCGAAACATATATTAACGATTGGGGAACGCAATGTAATTGATCCTACCATCATCTAACCTATCCACCCTAACTTCCTATGTACCGCTTCGTGGCCGTTCCCTTCTTGTTTCATGCGTAGGTCGAGACGCAGATTTTCGATGCAATTCCAAGATTTCACTCTAAACAAGTGCTACTTTGAGGCCTATGCCAAGTGATTCTTAGAAAAACTCTCTAATGGTCCACTTCTTCAAACTTAGGTTCTCTAGGGTGATGCATTTGATTCCACAACCGTGAAAAACTCTAGGTCGATTCATCGTCGCCGGATTGGAAACTTCTTGTTTCGAAGTTCGCCTTGCTGAAATCGCCCGCCGCCATCCCTAATGCCACATCCGTAAATTTATCTTAATGGTTGGGGAACGCAATGTAATTGATCCTACCATCATCTAACCAATCCACCCAAACTTCCTATGTACCGTTCGTGTTGTTCCCCTTCTTGTTTTTATGACGCACGTTCACATAGAGATTTTCGATGCAATTCCAAGATTTCACACTAAACAAGTACTACTTTGAGGCCTAGGACAAGTGATTCTTAGAAAAACTCCTGATAGTCTACTTGTTCTAATTTAGGTTTTCTAGGGTGAGGCATTTGATTCCACAACCGCGAAAAGTCTACCTCGATTTTATAGCGGATTGAAACTTCTCTATGTTTGAAGTTCGCTGCCGAAATCAGCGCCCAGTGCCTAGTGCCACATCCCGAAACATATATTAACGGTTGGGGAACGCAATGTAATTGATCCTACCATCATCTAACCTATCCACCCTAACTTCCTATGTACCGCTAGGTGTTGTTCCCCTTCTTGTTTCTTTCGTACGTAGGTCGAGATAGAGATTTTCGATGCAATTCCAAGATTTCACTCTAAACAAGTGCTACTTTGAGGCTAATGACAAGTGATTCTTAGAAAAACTCTCTGAAAGTCTACTTGTTCTAATTTAGGTTTTCTAGGGTGAGACATTTGATTCCACAACGAAAAAGTCTACCTCGATTTTATAGCCTGGATTGGAAACTTCTCTTTGTTTCGAGTTCGCTGAAAATCAGCGCCAGGCGATCCCTAATGCCACATCCCGAAACATATATTAACGGTTGGGGGAACGAATGTAATTGATCCTACCATCATCTAACCTATCCACCGTAACTTCCTATGTACCGCTCGTGCGTCCCCCTTCTTGTTTCTATGACGTAGGTCGAGATAGAGATTTTCGATCCAATTCCAAGATTTCACTCTAAACAAGTGCTACTTTGAGGCTTATGACAAGTGATTCTTAGAAACACTCTCTGATAGTCTACTTGTTCTAATTTAGGTTTTCTAGGGTGAGGCATTTGATTCCACAACCGCGAAAAAGTCTACCTCGATTTTATAGCCGGATTGAAACTTCTCTTTGTTTCGAAGTTCGCGCTGAAATCGGCACCAAATATCCCTAATGCCGCATCCTCGAAACATATATTAACGGTTGGGGAACGCAATGTAATTGATCCTACCATCATCTAACCTATCCACCCTAACTTCCTATGTATCGTTCGTGTCGCTCCCCTTCTTTTTTTCGGATGCGTAGGTCGAGACAGAGATTTTCGATGCAATTCCAAGATTTCACTCCAAACAAGTGCTACTTTGAGGCCTATGCCAAGAGATTCTTAGAAAAACTCTCTAATGGTCCACTTCTTCAAACTTAGGTTCTCTAGGGTGATGCATTTGATTCCACAACCGTGAAAAACTATAGCTCAATTCAGCGTCCGGATTGGAAACTTCTTGTTTTCGAAGTTCGCGATGAAGTCGATGCCAAGAGTCCCTAATGCCACATCCGAAACATCTTACCGGTTGGGGAACGCAATGTAATTGATCCTACCATCATCTAACCTATCCACCCTAACTTCCTATGTACCGCTTGTGCCGTTCCCCTTCTTGTTTCGAACGTAGGTCGAGACGTAGATTTTCGATGCAATTCCAAGATTTCACTCTAAACAAGTGCTACTTTGAGGCCAATGC
>JADLZK010004910.1:0-19885 GCA_015847255.1 Hyparrhenia diplandra | reverse complement strand
TTCCTCCCAACGGCCACATTTCGTGGTGTGGGGTATTTATACCCCCTTGGCTGCCCCTTGCTCTCTCTCTTGGTCATTTGAATCACTCCTAACATCTTTGAGCAAGCAAGCAAGCCTCCCTCCTCTCTCATTCTTGATTTGAGCTTCATTCTTGAGAGAAGAGTTGATCCTAGTGCATTGCATCGAGTTCTTGCATCTGGAGGCACTTGGGGATCGTTGTGAGACGGTGGATTTCCCGTTTCTCTTGGAGGCACCGCTCCTAGCCGGCTTGGTGGATTGGTGGAGTTGTTGGCAAGAAGAGGTGATTGTTTCTTGGCCACCTCCGGTTGATTTGTGAGAGGATTACGCACTCCTCGTCGGGAAGACAAAGTGCAAGGAATACATTGCTCGTGTCTTGGGTACCACACTTGTTGAGTGGTGTGTTGAGGCTAGCAAGGGCACCGCCTAGCTCAAACACCATCCTTGTGTTGGTCGGCACAACCGGAGAGTAACTTGTCGGTGTACAAGCGAACTCCGGGTGAACAAATCAACGTGTTCATTGTCTTGGTGATTGGTTCTTCATCTCATAGTGTTGATTGGTTCATCCTCTTCCCGGTGATTGGTTCATAGTCTCTACAAGTCGGTATAACAAGTCTCTCTCTCTCTTACATTACTTTCCTAGCTTACTTTGAGTAAAGAGCTAGCACTTGCCTTGTGTAGTTGTTCTTGCTAGCATAAGGACCTTATTAGGATTGTTCATTAGCTAGAGTAGTGACATAGACTTTGTGTGGATTAGAGATCATAGAAATATTTAGTCTTGTCACTAGAAGGCTTGCAAGACCACTAGAGCTAGTGCAAACCGCTTTTCTGTAGGTGTTTTATACTAATCGGTTTGTTTAGTTGAGCTTGTAGAAAAATTTTTATAGGTTATTCACCCCCCCTCTAGCCATCTAGGACCTTCTTATTGTGCCCCTCAAAAAAGTATTGTTTTGAGATCATTGAGGTGTTAGGCACGTATTGTGCACGTGGCGACACAAGCACTATAGTCAAAGGTGGAAGGTAATTAGCAATTGAACATCCATGGATTTTAGCAAATGAACTAGAAATTCAAATTTTGGTGGGGACCACATTGGACATCCAAATTCCATCTATAACTGTAGTGTCGACTGTATGACACACTAAGCACTTGTAGTGCCATGTCTGGGCCGCTACCCGGCACGGTGGCATTATTATACACGACACGGCTAAGATGCCATGACTTCGTGTCAGTGCCGTGTCATGCGGTCTAGTTGGCTGTATATGCATTTGATTTGATACCACTTGATATTTTCCTCTTGGTACTGGTTTTCTAGTCACTCGCTCTTCGTTTTACAACTATAATATAATTCAAATTTCTTAAAAAATATCGAACTGAAATAAAATGAAAAAAAACTATTAAAATAAAATTTATCTAGCTAACAAATTATGTATCCAACCAGCAAAGCCCATCTCTGTAGTTTCTTCTAGAAGACAATCAAATAAAAAGTGTCTTTCTTGCTATCAAATCAAATTAAAGTATATCGTTAGCAAAAAAAAAAAAAAAAAAAATACCTCTAGGTAACAAAGTATGTCTCTAGCCTAACCAACTTGGAAGGAGAGATGACAAAGAGTGTGTTGATGTGTTGCTGTCTTCAAGTACCATTGATGATGTAGAAATGGCCGGTCTTAATTTAAAATATCGTGTCTTCAGGAAATCGCAAAAGGAATTCTGCTAGCGGGGATCGCCTATTTAAATAGCCCAAGCAAGACTACATAGTCAATCAAATTAAATAAAAAAAAAAACAGGGTAATAAAGAAGCACGCTCATGACTGACGAGGCATGGAAGGTGCCGATGCCGGTGCAAGAGCTGGCTACCGAGCCGGTACGTGCAGCCGGAGCAAGATCGCCCAGGAAGCCTGCTGCTCGCTGTTGACATGCCGGAGCCCCTCCCTGTCGTCGACCTCGGCCGCCTGCCAGCCGCTGACGAGACCGCCAAGCTCTTCTCAGCGCTCCAAACCTGGGGACTGTTCATGGTATGTAATTAACCCTTAGCTATACGTAGGTGCTTTTCCATTTGGGTTCTCCAGGATACACAGAAGGCATAACACGGAACGAAGCGGGCTGAGCTCTCGCTCCCAGCCCTAGACCGCCGGTGGCCACCCGGCCCCGGCGTCCACCGTTCCAGCCGCCCGGCACCGCCCATTGGTGCCGCCGCCCACCCGCGCGTCCTCGCTACCGCTCCGCCGCCGCTCGGCATGGCCGAGGGTTCCTCGTCCCGCCGCTCTTGGGCCGAGGAAGTTGCGGGAGGCCTTCGGTGAGGGCTCGCCGCCAGACCTCGACCTCGGCGCTCGCATTCTGTTCTCCGACTCCGGCGTCGACGACCTCTCCGACGCTGCTTCGTCTCCTCCACCACCTACGCGCAAGGGGAAGGAGGTGGCTGCTCACGGCGTCCAGATGTCCCCCCCACCCACCCCCCGCAACCGCCTGTGGGAGGCCGTCTGGCTCCATGGCGGGCGCGCCCGGGCCTACGGGCCAAATGTCGCTGTGCAGCGGCGGCAACGTCCTCACTTGCTCCGTCTCGCCGGGCGCATCCAGCACGGGAGCGGGGACAGCCGGACGCCCGACGGTTCTTCAAGGTATGCAGTCGTCGTGCCGCACTGACTCGCCCGCCTCCTCGCTCTTCCCGTCTGTGCCGCCGGACCTTGTTGGAGTGTGTTTCAACTGCTGCGTCCGGCCACAAGAGTGCTTCCCTGCCGGTTGCCCTCGCGCTGTCTTCGCTACCGCTGGGAAGGCCACCGCGCTGCCGATTGCCCCCACCGCGCTGGGTGAAACGGCACCGCACTCCTGCAGGGAGGGCGATGCGCCGGGGCCGTCCTCGCCGGGAGCTTCCACGTCGCTCGGCTGATGCCGTTTCGGACGCTCGGCTCCACCGCGGATCGGGTCGCTCCCGCATTGCGTCCACTGCTACGCCGCAGCCCACTCCGTCGCCTCCACCACCTCCACCACACCTCCTCCGCCCCTTGAGCGGGCCGGTCGAGATGGGGGCATGGCCTCCCGCGCTTAGTACCACCGGCGTCGCCTCGGGTCGCTGGCGGGCTCCGCTTGTTGTCGTGCCACGGACACAGGGACATGCGGCGGCGGAGGAGGCGCTGACCACGCATTGGTGTGCACGGTTGGAGCTAGCGGCAACGTGCGCTGCGTGTCCACGATCTACCGCTACCTCTCCGACCACCGAGATCCATGGGAACGACATCGGCGTTCGTCTGCGCGAGCCGGAGCACTTCCTTGTGCGTTCCGGCGGTTGGCTGATCGGGGCGTATCCTGCGATCCAGGCACTGGGAACCTGCGCTAAACCTCACATGGCGGCCGTGGCGGCGAGGGCTCGTGCGCCGACCGGGCTCCTTCAAGTTCAAGGTCATCGTCGCCCTTCGTCACTGCCTTTGCATGCTAGGGACATCTGGTCGGCCCAGTCCTACCTTGGCGCCTTCTTCTGCAGCGCGTCGAGCTTCTGAGGACTTCCGTGACACGCTGCCGAGGATGATCGGGGGCTCTTCGTCTCGGCTTGGTGCTTGCACCCGAGCCTCATTGTGCCGCGAAGATCGTTCACATCCCCGGGCTCGTCCCCCAACCCGGCGGTCGCACAGACTTCTTCCCCGGACCCGGGTGCCTCGTCACGGCGGGGTGGTCGCGTCCCAGTGTGGTCGACACCGCCGCCACCTCTCCTCTACCTCCGGGCCGATGGTGATGACGGCGACAATGGTGGTGGCGGCGATGGGGAGGGCCCGTCGGCGATGGTGGCGAGCACGAGGATCACCCGGGTGCCTGGCCATCCCAGCGCCGGGACAGCGACCTCGACAGCCCTCACGGTTCAGACCCTCGGCACCCGGGTACCATCCGGTGATGGCGGCGCCGCCGTGTTTTCCTTTGGATCGGCCAGGTCGGCTTGTCCCCTCACCGGCAACCTTGGCCCCACAAAGGCGTG
This sequence comes from Hyparrhenia diplandra, assembly GCA_015847255.1. Classification (NCBI taxonomy): domain Eukaryota; kingdom Viridiplantae; phylum Streptophyta; class Magnoliopsida; order Poales; family Poaceae; genus Hyparrhenia; species Hyparrhenia diplandra. The sequence continues at coordinate 15,905 of JADLZK010004910.1, read as the reverse complement.
GGCCTGGGTAGCACCGTAACCGGGCGTTGCGGGGTCGTGCCTCGGGCCAGGCAATGAAGGACACGAGTCGGCGCTCCACAACGGTCGGTGCGACGCGTGGCGTCGATCGCGTCGCCAACGGGTTTTTCGGTTGGTCGCTCCTCGAGACCGGTGCGGCCGGGTGGCAGGTGGGAGTTGAAATCGCCCTATGCACCCCAGATATCCGCTCAAAGATTTGCCGGGCGCATAAAGGTCTTGAGGAAAACCGGGCGACAGCGGCCGGGACGCCCGCTACATGGATGGATATCGATCTACTCTTGGGCGAGCCCAAAGTCAGCGATCGCACGCAACACGCCACCGCCAAATTTGCTAGGCCTGTCTCATCGCCTCACCCATCTTTGTCCTCGTCGCGCGACAATCGGGAGGATCCCATCTTTGGTTTCGTGGAACGGCTTCATCTGGTCGCTCCACGGTGGCCGCGGGGGGCAAGCACTTCGGGGAGCGGGTTGGCCCGCGTGTCGGCCGGTGGGCTGCATGTGTTGACGACAGGAGCTGGGCTACATTCAGCCGGGCCGCTCGTATTACCACCTAGGGCGCCAGATGGCCCAGCCGCTGACGCTGGTCCTGGCAACGATGACACAGATGACCAAGCCGACGTGGCCGTTCCTGCTGCGGATCAGTCCACGCTTACTGCTGCTCTGGACGTGCCACAGGAGAACTTTGTGTTTCACGTCGCCGTCGATGGACGAGTTTGTTCTTTGCTTTCACTAAGGAGCTCGTCTTGCCCATCCTTTCCACGCCCAATTTGCGGAAGACGAGGCCTCGCGAAATTTCCACCGCGCCCAAGCGGAGCGCACGGCTTGCGGCCAAGAGCGCTTCCCGTCGCCTAAAGCCGGAGGACCAAGCTAGGAGGGTCCTTCTCAAGAAGATTGGGATGGATGTCGAAGCTGAGCACGAGGATGCAGTGTCCTTCGCGGAGCTGCAGGTTGCGTTCACTGGCCCCCTAGCCGACGTCAACAAAGAGGCCATGGAGACGTTTCTCCTACGGGGCAAGAAGCGACGCCGTGGTGCAGGTAACCAGGTCTAGGGACCTTTGTGTGGCTGGTCGCTGTCTTGTTTGTTTACCATGTTAGCGAATCATTTGTTCCTGTGGAATGTGTGCGGCGCCAACACGCGTGCACGACGTGATGCCGTGAGAGAGTTTGTAGCGCAGCAGCGCGCGTCCATCGTTTGTCTGGTCGAGACAAAGGTCGCTGTACTGAGTAGCCAATGGGCTCGCGATTTAATGGGAACGGCATTTGACTATGTGTGCTTGCCTTCGGATGGTGCTTCGGGCGGTATAATTGAATGTTGGTCGCGTGTATACTGGGCGGTCTCGGCACGCCTATGTCGCACTTTCTCCATCACGGTCGATTTGCCGGTAGACCACATCGGCGAGCCATGGACTCTGTGCACGGTCTACGGACCGGTTTTAGACGAGCTCAAGCAGGGGTTCCTAGATGAGCTCTTTGCGTTAGGGCGCGACGTCGAGTAGATTGTTGATATGGGGTGACTTTAATCTAATCTACCGGGCCTGTGACAAAAGTAATAATAGACTAAACCTAGCGTCCATGCGACGTTTCAGACGCGCGTTGAATGCTATGTCCCTTGACGAGCTATACCTAAATGGTCGCATTTTCACTTGGAGCAATGAAAGAAGCAACCCAACTCTAGAGAGAATTGATAGGGCATTCGGTTCAGCAAGCTGGTTAGATGCCTTCCCTGATCACCACCTACGTGCCTTTGTCAATCGGCGGCTCGACCCGCAGCGCCCGCTGGCGCTTAACCTATCGGCCATGGCAAGGGCACCGCCAAGGTTTAAATTCGAGGCATTCTGGCCACGGATGCCGGGCTTCATGGAGGTCGTGGTCGAGGCGTGGGAGCAACCGGTGCCGGTAGATGTTGATGCGTGCCGACGCCTAGACATCAAGTTGAGAAGAACGGCTAAGGCGCTGAAATCTTGGAGCCTTCAGTCCATCGGCAGTGTTCGGCTTCAGCTATTTGGAGCGCGAGAGATTATTGCCCGGCTTGACGGCCGCGGGAGACTAGGTCGCTCTCCGAGGCGGAACGCGCAGCGCACTCGGTCGAGTCTAAAGGCGAGGTCCCCCGGGCCTCGCGTCGTTGTCGCGGCAATCGCTCGGGCCGGTCTCGGTACGGTACAGGGAGGCGACGCGAACACAAGGTTTTTCCACCTTCGGGCATGTCACGGAATCGAAAGAATTTTATTGCGGTGGTCGAGCACGAGGGAATTTCGTGCACGGAGGAGGGCGCAAAGTTGGAGCTGGCATTTGAGTACTACAATAACATCCTCGGTAAGCCCTTCGTCAGATCTCACTCGATTGCCCTCGACGACCTCATGCCCGGACTCAACCTCGGAATCGACTCGTGCTTCACCGAAGATGAGATTTGGCAAACCGTAAGAGAGTTGCCGTCCGACCGCGCTGCCGGCGGATGGCTTCACCGGCCTTTTCTACAAGGTCGCGTGGGAGGTCGTTCGGTAGGATGTCATTGCTTGCATTCCATGCTCGTGGTCGTTGGATGCTAGGAGCCTTTATCCGGTAAATGATGCGGTGATGGTGTTGCTTCGAAGTGCCACAACCCGAGGACCTTGAAGGACTACGGACCCATAAGCTTGATGCATAGTTTCAGCAAAGCCGTTTGCCAAGTGCCTCGCAAGAAGATTGGCACCGAGACTTCATGACATAGTGGCTGTGAACCAAAGTGCATTTATCAAGGGCGGTCGATTCACGATAATTTTTCGGGTGGCGGTGGCATGCCGATGGTCGCACGCTAGGGGACACGCCCACCGTTTCTACTCAAGATCGACATATCCAAGGCCTTTGATTCGATCGCGTGGCCCTTCCTTCTCGAGGTTTTGTCGTTCATCGGCTTCAGGAGATGGACTAGTGGGTGGCAATGTTGCTTTCCACAGCAAGCACGAGTCATGGTGAATGGCAGGTCGGTCGGCGGATCTCGCCGCCGCTTGGCGCCAAGGAGACCCTATTTCCCCTATGCTTTTGTTATTGCAATGGAGGTGCTTAATGCGCTATTCGGACTCTTTGACACGCAATCGGTGCTCACTCCATTACCGGGCATACCATTCGGCATAGAACGTCTCTCTATGCGGATGACTTGGTCCTCCTAGTCAGGCCGATGGAGGCTGATCTGAGTTGTGTTAGCGCGATCTTGACCTTGTTCGCCGGGGCATCTGGGCTAATAACCAATTTTGAGAAGTGCGCAGTCTCGCCCATCAGGTGCAGCGACGAGGACATGGCGGTTGTCACGCGATCGTTCGAGGATCGTCGCGCCATTCCGTGTCGTTACCTTGGGGTGCCGCTCTCCGTCGGGCACCTCGGGCGTGTGGAGGAGCGGCTGTGGTCGACGCCGTCGCGTACGTATTCCAACTTGGAAAGCGCACCTGGCTGACTCGAGCCGGGCCGGGTCCTCCTAACCAAGGTAACGCTCACATCCTGCCACGACACATATGGCCATTTGCTGCTGTCTATCCGGATGGGCGTCGGGCGGATAGATGGGTATCGTAGAGGATTCATCCGGTCGGGGCGGTAAAAACCGTAGGAGGCAAGTGCAAGCTATCTTGGCCGGTCGTTTGCAGGCCGACTGATCTCGGGGGTCTGGGCGTGCATGACCTTAACACTTTTGGCTTAGCACTAAGACTCCGCTGGGTTTGGTTTGCCAAAACTAACCCGGATGCGCCATGGGCCACACTCCCTCAAAACACGGACAGATTGGCGATGCGATGGCGGAAGCAAGCATCTCGGCAAGATCGGGCGATGGTAGATCAATCTTGATGTGGACTGATTCTTGGTTACCTGAAGGTCGTCTCTCTCCGTTTATGCCCCGGACCTGTTTCAGGCCATTACACGTCTTGGGAAACGGAGAACGGTGAGATGCACTGCATCAAAACGCCTGGGTCGACGATATTACAGGTGCGCCGACGGCGCAAGTACTTTGCCAATATTTGCGTGTTTGGCGCTTGGTCCGCGAGGTCGTGCTTGATCCTATGCAGGCAGACAGGTTCATATGGAAATGGTCGTCGAATGGTGTGTACTCGGCTTCGTCGGCCTATCGAGCGTTCTTCATTGGAGCGACATCGGTGCCGGGCGCCAAGGAGCTATGGCGCACCAAGGCGCCGTCCAGGGTGCGTTTCTTCTTCTGGCTCCTGTTGCATCGCAGGCTGTGGATAGGTGATCGGCGGCATAGGCATGGCCTGCAGGACGACGATGCTTGTGCCTTGTGTGGCCAGGAGGCGGAGACTTGTGAGCACTTGTTCATGGGATGCGTGGTTACCCGGCAGCTGTGGCACACAATGCTGGCACCGACGGGCCTCCAGGCGCTCGTACCGATTGGCAGCGCGGATGTTGCGGACTGGTGGCTGCGGCAGCGGCGACGAATTGACAAGGAAGGAAGGAAGGTCTTCGATGCGTTCGTCCTTCTCGCCTGTTGGATCATCTGGAAGGAGCGTAACGCTCGGGTGTTTAGGAACGAGGCGGCTTCGGTGCTTCAGCTGGCTTGCAGGTTAGCGTCAGAGGCACAGGACTGGGTGATGGCCGGGTTTCAGAGCTTGGCACCGGCGTTGGTAGTTTGGTCGCAGCTAAATTTTGGAATGTAATAAGCTTTTCTTCTCTCCCTAGGTTTTTAGTCCTTCCTCTCCCTAGCAGCTAGGCTACGTTTCGTTTTCCAGTTTTTGGTCCTTGTTCCTCTTTTTTCGGTTCGATGTCTTCTTGACATCATTTGTTTTGTTTGTTGTTGGTTTCGACTTCCTCTTTAATGAAAAACGGGTGAATGGCCCGGTCGAGAAAAAAAAAAAGCTATACGTAGGTACCTAGATCACCACCCTTTGGAGTTTGGGCCAAATGCATATTGTTTCTTTTTTGAGAAAAAAAAATGCATATTGTTTCACTGTGTGGCGTGAGAGTAATACTTGTACTTCTCTGTTGTGCAGGCTACCAACCACGGGATAGACGTCTCTGATGGACAACGTGATGAACGCGTCAGGCGAGTTTTTCCGGCAACCGCTCGTGGAGAAGCTGAAATGCAGCAGCCTGATAGAAGGGAAGCGCTTCCAGCTGGAAGGGTACGGTGATGATGCGGTGACATCGATCCCAAGATCAGATCCTGGACTGGAATGATCGGCTGCACCTCCAAGTCGAGCCTGAAGACGAGAGGACTCTTGCTTACTGGCCCAAACACCCTGAATCTTTCAGGTCAGCTGACTTCATTTTTTTAATTCTTCTTTTCAGTAATTCCTCAACGTACGGCTTTTTTTGTAATCTCTGAACTCCTTGATTTCCATTTTTTTTAGGGATGTTCTGCACGAGTATGCATCAGAAACCAAGAGAATAAGGGACACCGTCCTCCGAGCAATGGCCAGGATCTTTGAGCTTGATGATGACTACTTCATAAGGCAGATGGGTGACAGGGCTCCGGCACACGCCAGATTCAACTACTACCCTGCCTGTCCAAGGCCAGAGCTCGTATTGGGTATCAAGCCCCACTCCGACCCCGGCGCTCTCACTGTTCTTCTCGTCGACAAAGACGACGTCGGCGGGCTGCAGGTTCTGCGGGATGGCATGTGGTACAGTGTCCCATCCGTCCAACACTCCTTGCTGATCAACTTGGGAGACTCCATGGAGGTAATCAAGGCGTCTGCGAATCCAGTTCCTAGCCGGTTCTGAATTTTGTAAAATTCTGTTGCAGATCATCAACAACGGGATCTTCAAGAGCCCGGTGCACAGGGTCGTGACCAACGCAGAGAACGAGAGGATGTCACTGGCCATCTTCTACGCCGTTGATGGTGAGAAAATGCTTGAGCCGGCGGTTGGTTTAGTGGACGAGAATCGTCGTCCGGCGAGGTACCGACGTATTAAGGTCACGGACTACGTGGCTGCGCTCCAAGAACATTTCGCCAAGGGAATGAGAATTGTCGAGACTCTCAAGATCTAAGTTATTGCATCTTCGTTTTTAAACTCAAGTAGAAGGCACAGAGAGTGCACCCAAAGGACGATATAAGAGCTGCTTTTCAATAATGATACTTAAGATAATTTAAATAATGTATATGGAGACGATCCCATGAGATGGGACAGGTTTGTGCATCTGTTACTGATTTACGACATGTGTTTATACAGATACAAGGTGTTTTGTATAAATGTTTTGTTGTACTATTAAATATTTTCCTTTAGTCATTTGGCAGCCTCCACGTACATGCTCATGTTTGAAAATCATTTTAAGAAACAGATGTCCTAAGGCGACCGTCTCTAAAATCATCGAGTAACAAAGGCTGGTAGTCTTAGGATGCTCATCTTTGTAAATTGGTTTTCAAAGACGAACACCTTAAAATATCCATCTCTGAAATGTGAAAACCGCTATTAACACATGCTGGCATCTTAAAACTTTTCGTCTTTATAAATAGTTGTATTCGAAAATACTGAGATAACATTTTCATATGTTCGGATGAAGACAAACTTATGTCAAATATTTAGCTCTCGGTGGGATCAACAATTTTGTAGTCGAAAAATTTATTTGAAGTTGTTTATAGAATCCCAAATCTATGTTTTAAGTTCATAAATTTTAAAATTCAAAGTTCAGAATTTCTAAATGGCCATTTTTTGTTTCACATAGTGTTGAGTAGCTAACACAAGGTTACCTAAACCCTCATATTAGCACCATGGCGTTTGACTAACCCCTGATTGATTTCCTACTTCTAGTACTCAATAAGACTCTGTAGTTTTTTTTGACAAGAAAAACTTTGTATTTGATTTTTTTCATTGAAGTTAATTCGTAGGAAAAATATTCAATATACGATTATGAAATGTTGATATACAAAGATATTACCCTATGTATAATCATAAACTAGAGCGTGCGCGGGAACGAGAAAAAGAGGTTGAGGGTACGTGAAAAAGAATCATGTATATGTATCATATTTGGAAGGAACAACAACAAACCCGTTATGGAACCGTGGTTGAAAGCGGGCCCAAAGCGGCAGTAACAGACCCGTTAACCCGTCATAGCTGAGCTGGGTAGTGGGATATAGACCAAGTTTTAATGTTAAATGATATGAAAACCCCACAAGACAACTAGCAAAAAATAAAGTACTAGAACACAACAACAAAACTGAAATTCTGAAGTGTACGAAAAATTAGTTGTGCACCGACCCTGACCAAACAGTGAGAAACCAATGCTGAAAGAACAAAATCCAAACCCCGGTTGCTTTGCTTACTAGTACTAGAGTAGATATGCAAGACAAAAGCGATAGGACCTGTCAAGCCACAATAGCTCCTTCCCGTCCCACGTAGTACTCCTTCTATTCCATAAAACATGCAATTTTTCATATCTCGAGAAATCAAACATCGTGAACTTTGACCAAGTTTATAAAAAATATTAACATTTATAAGATAAAATAAGTATCTTTAAATTTGTTATGAAATATATTTTCATAATAAATTTATTTCAATGTTAGTAGTTTTTTGCTAGAAACTTGATCAAATATAAAATAGTTTGACTAGTACGCTCTCTACGATCGCATGCTTTTGGAACGGAGGAGGGAGTATGTCGTTTTAGACTTCGGGGAAGCCTACAAGAGCTACTACGCCATCCAAGATTCCGTGCGCCAGTGCAGGGGCAGCAGGCCGGCATCCGCGTTTGCGAGAGTGCGCGGTAGGCAGCTGTAGGTCCCGTGCCAGAGCTAAAATGATTGTTGTTGAATCTCTGGTGCGGTAGGCTAGCTGTGGGTCCTGTACCAGAGCTAAAAACGACGGACTCATGGGACAACAGCACGATGCTAGGACAACAGACTCCATGTCCCTCTGTCCCAGTTTAATCATTGTTGAAACGATAGTGTACCGTCCTAACTTAGCGGGTGTCTGACATGGCTCCAGAGCTCGACTTTAAGCTGGAGCTGGAAAAAGCCAGCCAAACACCCCAACTCCAGAGCTGACCAGCTCCAAGAGCTGGTGGAGCTCGCGTGATTCATTTGAGGTGGAGCTAATGGAGCACCTCCTTGCCCAGCTCCACGAACCTTGAAAATAGACTCATACATGGAGTTTGGAGATAATTACCCGCAATTGCCATTACACAAGTCGAATGGTTATTTTTCTATTCTCCATCCGTCCCTCCCGGTCGTCCTTCCACTTCGTCGGCGCTCGCTCACGAAATAACGTCGTCGCCGTCGCCGGTCCTTCTCATACCCGGCCGTCGGCCCCTCCACCACCGAGCCCACCTCGCCGCCCCTCTGCTCCTTTTTCCGTCGACCGGACTCCTTCCCCCCACGCCTCTCGTAGCCGCCTCCACCGTCGCGGGACCTCCATATCTCACGATGGCCATGGCGCCAGGCGCGGCGGCCACCCGCAGCTGCTCCTCCACGATGGCCATGGCACGGAGGACGTGTTTGCCGCTTCCCTCTCCCGTCAAGACACCACCCCGCGGCGCCGTCCGATTCATTCCTCGCCACGGCGTCAAGGGGCCGCCACGGGCCGTCTAGGTGCGGCGCGATGGCGGCATGCCGCCCGTGAGGCTATCAGCGGCCATCCGCGATGGTGATTTGCATCGGGCGGGGCTGGGGCGGGGCCGCGCCGCGGCCGGTGCTATGTTGGGGCCGGGCGAGGCCGTGTCGGCCCCAAGTCGCGGCGTGAGGATTTAGGCAGCCATGGACACCGAGGAAGGAGATGAGAGAAAATAGAGACGTGAGGCTGACCGGGTGGGATCCACAAAAAGCTAGAGTTGGTAGCCAAAAACCTCACTTTGCAGCTCAACTCCACTCGAGAGTTGGCTCCGCCTGGAGTTTTGGAGTGGAGCAGCTCCAAGTGGAGTTGGAGTCATGCCAAACACCCTCTTAAACGTCGTCGCCTACCAACCACTAGGCCATCCAGGCTAGCCAGCGCCGCATGCAACATGTGTAACCGTGAAAGGTGGATGAGTGCTTAGTTGTTTACTGCTCTCTCCGTTCCCCAAAAAAAATGCATGCAATTGTAGGAAGCGTGCGGGTTAAACAATTTCATCTTTGACCAAGTTTCTAGCAAAAACTACTAACATTTATGTTTTGAAACAAATTTGTTATGAAAATATATCTCATAACAAATCTAAAGATACTTATTTTGTCTCATAATTGTAAGTACTTTTTCATATAAATATGGTCAAAATTCACGATGTCCGATTCCTCGAATGTGAGAATTGCATGTTTTGTAGAACGGAGGGAGTAATAGGTTGGGGTGAGTACAGAGCAGTAGCATTGATGAGATCCATCCAAATGTGGAGATGACAAATAAATGATTGCTGTTAGGGGTGTCAAGGTAATTTGTCACTTGCATTAGTAAGTTCCAGACAACGATTAAATTGGGACCGAGGAAGTACGTGCTACTAGAATAGACCTCTCAACAGCTGAGCTACAAAAGCAATAGGACCAGTCAAGCAAGTAGCTTTTGTACTACTAGATTAAACAAATAATAATAAGATAATGCAAGGAACTAAGTGAACAGTAATGATTGCCAGAAAGATGAGCACCGCAGCATAAAAAATGACTTCACAAATCTGATGACTAAAAGCTCAACACTTTGTCAGTTACCTGCACGATTTGATGAAAACCTGTAGAGCTCAGTTGCTAAGCCCTGTTTGTTTGGTTTGGTCTTTGGTTGTTTGGTGCTGATTTGTTGCGAGAGCAATGTCTTCGCTAACTGGCTGATCTTTGTGAAATAAAAAAACTTGTTGAATGGCTGGTTGATAAGCGCTGGTAGTCAAACAAATTGCAGCAGGTGCTGATCTCATTGATTCATCCGAAAGAAATACAGTATGCTGCTTCTAGTGGCAGACTGAGCCAGGCAAAACTAACTCAAAATTGAATAGCTGAAGGAACCGAACAAATTACACTGCTACGAATTGAGAGACTTTCCACCTTCACGGAGTTAGTTAGGTATAGAGGTGTAGATGAGAAACAAATTGTGATGGCTATAATTTGATATATGGAGAACAGACGTGCATCGTTGTGCTCCAAATTATCTTGACATGGATACTTCAAGGTTGCAGTTGAGTGTCAACCACAATGCTTTTGATTTGAGATGTTAGCGTGATGCTTTTGATTTGAGAACTATGAACATGAAGCTAAACAGTACGCTGTTAGGTGTAGTTGGAGAAAAGAAAGGTCATCTTATCTGACTGAACTCAATCTACTCTACCCTAATAATGCACCAATATTTTCTTTTCTAGATCCACACCAAAATGTGTCCCCCCCCTGAGAAGCCCCTCTCCATCCACCACAACATGTAAAAAAAATAGCATCTTCAAAATAGAGTGGCTAGATTTATTCTCAGCTTTCTCCCTCCTTACTCACTCGCGATCCAATGGTCCATGTTATGTGTGTCAACCCACGCCTCCCTTACTCGCGCCTCCGTGACTCATTCCCTGCGCCCGTGCGGTCACGGTTCAATTTGTCCCACCTCCCTACGTTTGCTCTTCTTTTTTTTATGAAAAAAAGTCACCGCAGCCACCAGCCCTGCCTCCTCTACGCTAATGCTAGACCCCATTATGCACCCCCGCCTCCACATGCCACGCGCCACCGCCGATGAGGAGGACGACCCATTCTGCATCCAACCTCCCCACACCAACATTCTATCCCGCCGTTATGTTTCGTTTGCGGATGCTTTGCCACCGTTGTTGCTGCTTCTTGTATGGCGACCTTGGTGTTCTTGTATCATCTTCCTTGCGGGTTCGGTTTGTAGGTATTAGGTGTCGAGGGCGGTCACCTTCTTTTTGTATCCTTTTTCTTGTTCTTAATTTCTACTCCAGTCACTCAATACTTGCTCAATGGTTTTGTAATCTGTGCTATGAAGGCTCTCTCGTAGCTGCGTCGTGTAATTCTATCTTCTTAATGAAAAAAGGCTATATCCCCAATCTAAGTAAAAAACCGAAGCGACATCCGTCACGTCGTCACGTATGTCACAACCCGTTTTCCGATCAACGAGGAGGAAGAACGAGAGGCGTGGCGTGGCTGAAATCGGCGTAGAACGCGCGGCGAAGATGGAGCGTGTCGCGTTGGCGAAGGGGGGCGGCGCAATTGGTGGCAGCGGCAGCGCCAGCGCCTGGCCTTGGCGGCGGGCGCGGCGTGAGGGCGGCGGCGGCTCGAGCCGGAGAGCTAGGGTAAACCTAAATTATTTCTTTTTTTTTTATCGTCTCACGATAGTTGCCTCCATATTTATATGAGGGGTTTACAATTGCTAACGGGCCGGCCCATTAGTCTTTTCGACTATCTTTAATTTAATCTAATAATTATAATAATAAAGCTAAATAATAATTAAATATTCAGCCACTCCACTTATCTCGGGCGACTCATTTGAGTCGACATCTCTCCCCTGGAGATTCAGCTCGTCCTCGGTGGAAGTCCTGGATAGATTTTGTTGAATAATTCCGCATCTTCCCATGAAGCATCCGCGGCGGGTTTGTTCTTCCATTTGATGAGCACTTGAAGCTGACCACTGGCGGACTCTTGTTTTGAGCATTAATTCGGGTTCGGGGGGGTGGTGTGTCATCGTGAATCAGGGGTAATTCGAATATCGTAGGTATCTTCTCACGGTGTGGTTTGAGCATGATGACATGAAAGGCATTATGTATACGGGTTTCAGGCGCGATTCAAACGCATATGTTACTTGGTGTAATGATCTTGCGTCTTTGAAGGGTCCAAAATATTTAGGAGAGCTTGCCTTTGTGTAAATCGGATATTGTTGCCACGGAACGGGATAAAAGTTTGAGCCAAACATAATCACCCACTTTAAATTCTCATGCGTATGTTTAGCATCAAAATATTTGCGGTAATAATCCCGAGACAAGCGCAAACTAAACCTTTGTCCGATTGAGAAAAATATCCGGCTGAGTTAGTAAATCATCCACGGCCGTAATGTCGTCTCACCCTGGATGATAACCACGAATAGTAGGAGGATCACGCCCATACACAAGTTTGAGCGGCGTTGTTTTGGTCGATGCATGATATGAAGTATTATAGCGGTATTCAGCCCAAGGTAACCATCTTACCCAATCCTTTGGTTTGTCACCAAGATCAAGCGGCAGATATACATCGTAATAATTTTATTGACGACCTCGGCGGCCATGCGCGAGGATGATAAGCCGATGTTGGTGACAAAATAATGTTGGATAGACGAAAAATTTCTTGCGAGGCGACTCATGAAGATGACATCCCCTGTCACTAACCAGCGATCTTGGCAAGCCATGTAGTCTAACAATCTCGAGAAAAATTTCTGAGCTCTTGAAGTTGTTGTATATGGATGAGAAAGAGGTATAAAGTGAGCATACTTGGATAGACGATCAACCACTTTGTTAAGATTACTGATTTAGATCCAACTTTCGAAAGAGCTTCAATGAAATCCATTGAGATATCCTCCCGATCTGCTCTGGAATAGGTAAAGGCTGAAGAAGCCCGGTGGATGAAGGTGTTCAGTTTTGTTGCGTTGGCAAACCAAACAATCATTCACAAAATCTGTGACAATCGTTTATCATGTTTGACAAAGAAGGTCCGACGGAATCGATCGCAGTGTTTTACGTATACCCTCATGTCTTTGAATCATGAATTGCATGGAGAATAGTCTCAAGATATTTGGGCCGAATTGGAAAGCCATACCTTTTGTTGAACAAGATCAATTCATTGTGAACTTCCCATGCAGAGTCCTTACCATTGGTTATATAATCAATAAGGGCTATAGCTTCATCATCGAATGCAATTTTCTCCCGTAGGCGATCAAATAACCCCAATTGAATTTCTGAAATATCCATTAGGGAAGATTCATCTGTGTTACGACGAGATAATGCGTCGGCCACCACATTTGACTTACCCGGCTTGTACTCTGATAAAAATCATAGCCAAGTAATTTGCTAACCCATTAATCTTTGCTGAACTGTGGACAAGCGTTGATCTAAAATGTACTTAAGACTTGTAATGATCCGATCGATAATAAATGGGTGGCCCCAAAGATATGGTCGCCAATGCTTGGCTAGCTGTTACCCTATGTCCTATGAGTTCTCTTTCATAAGCGGCTAACTTTTTATACTTATCGGGCATACGTTTGCTAAAGTAAGCAATTGGACCATTACCACGATGTAAAACAGCACCCATACCGCACCCGCACGCATCACATTCCACCACAAATGATGTATTAAAGTCTGGAAGTTGGAGAACCGGTGCTGATGATAAAGTCCTCTTAAGGTGCTCAAAAGCTGTTGTTGCCAAGAGTGTCCAACAGAATGAGTCCTTCTTAAGAAGATCGATCAAGGGACGTGTAATTATACCATAATCCATTATAAACTTTTTTGTAGTAACCCGACGAGTCCTAGAAAGCCTCGCAATTCACGGAGAGTTGTGAGGATCGGCCAAGTGGTGACGGCCTCAATTTTCTCTGGGTCAACAAGCACTCCAAAGATCCGATATAATATGTCCCAAATAACCCAATTGTGACCCGACCAAAGAGGCATTTAGATTTCTTTAAGAAGATATTATGAGATGCTAGTACCTTGAAAACCTCTTCCACGTGGTGGAGATGCTCGAACCGGGATTTGCTAAATATCGGGGATATCATCAAAGAAAACCAGCACAAACTTACGCAAAAAACGGTCCCAATATATCATTCATCAAAGCTTGAAAAGTTGAAGGTGCATTGCATAATCAAATGGCATGACCAAAAACTCAAAGTGCCCATGATGTGTCTGAAAAGCTGTCTTTTCGATGTCCGGAGGATGCATGCGTACTGGTGATAGCCCGGCGAAGATCTAATTTGGTGAAGAATTTAGCACCTTCTAGTTCATCCGAGTAATTTAGCAATAACCGGTATTGGAAATTTGTCTTTCAAAGGTATTACTATTGAGCTCCGATAATCAACACGAAACGCCAAGTCCGATCATGTTTTTTGACAAGAAGGACAGGTGATGAGAATGGCGAAGTGCTATACCGGATGATACCTTGATGGAGCATGTCGCACATTGTCGTTCAAGTTCATTTTTCGTATCCGAGGGTAGCGATAGGGCGAACGACGCTTGGTGAGTGGGATCCTTAAGATGAATTCTATGATCATAACGCCGTTGAGGAGAGAGCCCCGGCGGCTCTACGAAAAAGTCAAGTGGAATTTGCATAACAGAGGATCCATTGGCACGTCGGGAGAAAGTATATGAATACCTGGTTGAGAATCTGTCTCTTTAGAGAGGTTGTGCCATGTGATCGGCTGTCCTTTCCGCCAGAACTTCATAATAAGTTTATTAAAATTCCAGACAATATTTCCCAAAGAACTCAGCCAGTCCACACCCAAAACAACATCATAGCCTCCTAATTTGATGCTGAAGAAATCTGCTTTGAAGCTTTCAAGAGCAATAGAAAATTCAATATTATCATACCTTCCCACATTTGTGATGTGTTGTCTATTGGCGACAGCAACTTTGAGCGGACGGTGTAAAGAAGAACTTTGGAGGCCCAGTTTCATAGCCAAATCAGAATCCAGAAAATTGTGTGTTGAACCGTAATCTAATTGGTGCCATTTATATTGATAATTAATTGCATGGTAGGACAAGTGGATATGCCAGTTAAGCCATGAACGATATTTGAATATCCGAATATCCTCTTGTGCGTACCTTTGAGTTCTGGCGACGGGAAGCTGTATAGAGGCGCCTAGCAAGAGCTATGGCTGTCTCAATATCAGGTGGTTGATGTAGTTGGACGTCGATCTGAATCAGATGTGCTAACCCAGCAATATAAAGCATAGCCTACTGTTTTGGGGAGAGGTGTTGTACCTTGTTCAGCGTTGCTTTGTAAATGTATTAGTGTACCTGTCCAAATCTCCCATCTGGCGTGATGCTGTCAGATCACCAAGATGATTGTGTAGAGGAGTTCCAAAACGTCTGGTAATAGCTGCCGAAAATTCTGGCCAAGTTGGTTGACCTACTTCATTTTTCCAACGAATAAACCAAGATAATGCGTTCCCTTGGAGATGGAACGAAGCGAGCCGCATCGATCTGTATTAATAATTCCTTGAGCGAAAAAAAATTTATCGCATTTGTACGACAATTAGAAGGGTCACCCTTGCCATCATACTCGGAAAAAATAATTTAATATTATTGCTGGGTATGCGTCCGGGATTTTTGGCAAGAATTTAGGTGTAAATTCTAGAGTAATTTCTTGGGGAATTTTTGTATCAAATTCGAGATGAAAATTCGGACTGTCCGCTGGCTGTTGGATGGAGGAATCGGAGGTGCGGCGGATGGAGGGCTCATCTGTGTCTGCAGACCGAAGAGAGCGCTTGGAGGGCGGGATGTACTTAGCTTATGACGGGGCTGAATTAGCCTTCATGGCTTTGGCCTCCATGGCTGCGATGTAGTCGTCGATGATCCCGTTTGACATTTGCCGTGATGATTTGTCCCTCGGTGCGAGGCCATTGGATCGAAGTGGTCTCCGGATACCAATCTGTCACAACCCGTTTTTTCCAGTCCAACGCGAGAGGAAGAACGAGAGAGCGTGGCATTAGCTAAAATCGGCGTGAAACGGCGAAGATGGAGCGCGTGCGTTAGCGAAGGGGCGGCGCAATCGTCGGTGGCGCGGCGCCAGCGCACGGCGTGGCGGCGGCGGCGCGTAGCGGCAGCGCCGGCAGCGGCGCTGCCCCGCGGCGGCGGCGCGCGTGAGGGCGGCGGCGGCTCGAGTTGGAGAGCTGGGGTAAACCCTAAATTATTTCTTTTTTTTTATCGTCTCACGATAGTTGCCCCCATATTTATATGAGGGGTTTACAGTGCTAACGGGCCAGGCCCATTAGTCTTTTCGACTATCTTTAATTTAATCTAATAATTATAATAATAAAGCTAAATAATAATTAAATATTCAGCCACTCCGCTTATCT
>JADLZK010004909.1:0-60974 GCA_015847255.1 Hyparrhenia diplandra | reverse complement strand
AATAAGTACCAAGACACCGGACACTACTGAAAGTGGACCGCGGACATGGGTCTAAGGCCACCAGAGTCACGGCCCTAGACGAGGCCCAAAACATCTCTCATACCTTCTTAGAATTTCTGGCCCAAAAACATGGCTCTATACATTGGGCCGACACTTCCAAGCTGGCCCGGACTCATGGACACCGTAGGTACTCATGAGTTCTTACGGACAATTCTCAAAAAAAAAAAAATGAGTTCTTACGGACTCATGCACAGACCCCTGACTTTTCTCAAAAGAAAAATGACTGGTGTGACTTTGATTCGTCAACTCCTCCCCCGTCATCACGTTCCCGTCCGCCTTCTTGACCCGTCCTTCTTGTTCATCCCTAGCCGTCAGAGCGCAGCCGCCGGCCTCCTCCTGTCGTCTCCTGTCCCTCCCTCGATGATCGATCCCTTTCCCAGTCGGCTTAAATCCGGCCGGCAACGCCGCAAGGGGGCAGCGATAGCCGGGCAACCACCCGGCCGCCAGGCACACCAGCTATGGGCAGCCCGCGATCGGAGACTCAGTGGCTACGTACGCCGCTGCCCGTCTCGCTCAGCATAGTCTGTGCGTCAATGACCCAACATCATGCCACTGTGGGCCGTGGCCGAAGAACCAGGAACACGATCGACAGACACTTTTGGCAGAAAGCAAGCAAACACCTAATATGACATCTATTTTTAATTAACTAAGGCCTTGTAGATGGCTAAAAATAACAACGTCGCATTAATCGTATGAAGACGTTTGTTTTGTTAGTGGTAAATATCATCCTACCATAGAGTAACTAGGCTCAAAAAGAATCGCCTACGCAATGTACATCTAAACTGTGTAATTAGTTATTTTTTTACCTACATTTAATACCCAAACATATGTCTTTTTTGGTGTATTTAATGTGATGTGATGGAGAAAGTG
This sequence comes from Hyparrhenia diplandra, assembly GCA_015847255.1. NCBI lineage: Eukaryota > Viridiplantae > Streptophyta > Magnoliopsida > Poales > Poaceae > Hyparrhenia > Hyparrhenia diplandra. The sequence goes on along the minus strand of JADLZK010004909.1, from coordinate 60,044 downwards.
GAAAAAAGTTAGAAATTTTAGCCATCTAAACAAGGCCTAAATAAACTTCCCCTTCTCAAAAAAAAAAAAAAAAAAGTAAATAAACTTCCCATTCTGATGGAATCCAACCATTCATGGTCTAATTTAATGTTCAACTCCCCGATCTAAAAGTTCCCTGAACGATTAGTTGATTATATCGATTTTCTAGAGTAGGATCGGGAAAATATACAAAGAGCTACAACTTAAGAAAGAATACTGGCCATAGTCCTATAGGAATTGGAAATAAAGGAGAGTAGATGAGAGGGACCTTTCGTAGGAGCTCAAGCAAAACAAAGGCCCAAATCCTCTCTAGACAATGTTTTCAAAGGGGTCCTCTTCTCGCCCTTTCCAGAGCGCACCAGTTGAGCTGTGGCCAGAGACGATTTCATGTCCCCCATCCATACATCGTTGTCCTCGCCTCCAACGCTCTTGCCATTGTTGGTGGTGGAGGTGGCTGAATGTATCGATGAAGGATTTGTTCATACCCGTGCTTATTTAGGGGCTGTTTGGTTTCCATAAGTCATGAGACTTATTAAGTCGGTGACTAAAAATGAGTGACTTATAAGGCATGTTTGTTTTGGTTTGCGAGTGACTTATAAGTCGTGGGAAAATGAGTGACTTATAAATTTTAAGTAGGGGTGTACCAACTTATAACTTATATAAGTCCCTACTTGTTTTGCAAAATAAATCACTTATTTTACTTTTGACTTAATAAGTCTCATGACTTATGGAAACCAAACGGTCCCTTAGTCTAGGTCAAATAAGTTAGGGTTAGGTTTCCCATGCCGGTGGTCATGCATGGATTCATCTTCCTAGGAAGTGTCTCCGGTCTCCACGAACCGACGGCGTGATGTGCGGAGGTCGGCCGACGGGCTATGGGGCTTTCCTCGACTTCACTAGTGGTGACTACGCCAAGGAAGAGCACGAGCTTGCCAGGACTTAGAGTTCTCTACTTCCTCTAGATATGGTCGGTTTTGCCTTTTGTCCCTTCCTCATTTTCTTCGCGATGGCAACTACTCCGATGAAGAGTTTGGGAGGTATGTTTACTGACTTCTTTGAAACCGGGTTGGTCCCCACTACCACCTTCCCTGGGTGTGCCGTCGTTCGATGTGTCGGGATTCATGGTTGTTGAAGCGCCCGATTCCTTGTACTCTGGCGTCGCGATGGTCGGCTACCATCTTCTTTGGCACAGGCGTTCAGCGGTCTAACGTATATTGATTTCAACATATTGCTTTTGCTTCCAATTAAAGCTTGTGTTCAAATGTCGAGAAGGAGGTTGGCTTCAATTTCCTTGGTGTTCTGACCGCCCCAGTGGCGAGGACGACCGGGAGGACGACTGTGCAAGGACTATAATGTGATTTCTCCTTTCTTTTATGGTGTATTTGCAAATCTTGGAATGTAAACTTTATGAACTTCATATGAATAGAAATGTGGTTTCTTAAGAAAAAGATACATTATTGTTTTACTATATATCTAAACATAGCGTATATGTAAATGCATAGCAAAAAGTTAGGTATCTAGAAAACACAATCGTATTCACTTGTCTTGGCTTATCTTATTTCGGTTTATTCTCTCTCACATAATACTATTCAATTAGCCCATATCAGCCATCGGCCAAAATTAGCCAAACAACTTCCAAAAGTTTGAAGCAAAAGGGAAAAAAACTTAGGAAGTTCAATCCTCCAATCTGAGGTCGTTTGAGAAATTCAAAACAATATGAATTTTAAAATCATTAATCTTAAAACACAACTTCTATGCCCTAAATAATTTTTTAAATGGAAAAGTTTTCAACTACAAATATGTAAATCTTTTTGAATCCTACAACTTTTGTTTAGACCATTTATTTCTTCATAAGAGAACATTTGAAAAAAACTCAAACAAATTCAATTAAAAATTATTTGTTGTAGTGTTAGGTTAAGAAAACCATATTTTTTACTAGATGCTTTATTTCTTAAGGCTGCGGTCATTAGAAATCATATATTTTTGCAGCTAGTAAAAGTGGGCGGTTTATAGGCTGGGCCTATAGTTTTATTTCTAGTGATGTCGATACATTATGAACCGCTGGTTAAAAAAAATAACAACTATCAACAAAAATCAATTGTGCACTAGTGGTTATTTAATTAAATAGGATAAATTCTAATAGATTTAATCCACATACACAGAATCTAATAAAATACAATATGCTAGATTTTTTTCTATCGAGATTCTAGAAAAATCATCACCTAGGAACCATAGAGACCTAAGGGGATGGTAGTATATAAATTTTGATTGTAGCCCTCGTGATGGACAAAGCTTGTCTAGTTTCATTTCACCCGTAAGTACAAGGCTTGGGATATGATGAAGGACGAAGGATAATGGAACATTCTTCCAGTATAAAATTGGAGAGCCAGCCAGCAGAGGACATGGGGGCACGTACACGTACGTAGTGTCGCCGAGTTGCCGTGGTCTCGATCGAGTATCCACATCGACGAAGCGGGTGGTGGATCGGTTCGAGGACAGGAGGGCCGACACGCGGGCAGCTCGGCATGATTACGTCAAACAGAAGGGAAAAGCGGCAACAAGAATCGATCTCTCCCCACGCTGCGGTGTGGTGCGTGGGAGGAGGCGAGTCATCATGGCTACCGTGCGCGGGTGCTCATGATACGCCTCGGGGCCGGTGGGGCGACTGGCGAGAACCCCCAGGCAGATATAGGAGGAGACGAGCCGAGGCCGGCCGGCCTCCTCCTGCTCCTGCTGCTGCTGCTGCTGTGCCGCCTCACCAGGGAGGATCGGCCTGGATCGGGGCCAAAAAGCGCACGCATCATTGCCTATGCAGACTCTACTCTACTGACTGCTCTTCGCCACAGCAGCAGCTATGTTTGATTAGTTAATTCAATAAGAAAAGGGCTCACACATTGACAGTTTGACACGTACTGTTACTGTACTTAGTAGAGGTAATGTGCTCTGTCGTTGGTACAAGTAGAATACAAGATGCTTTTTGGTGGTCCTTTTTTGTTCAGTTACCATGTCAATTATAGTGTGGTGGCATTTCTTAATTAGCAACAGTGCAGGGTATTTGACAAGTATGGATTGCGTATCCGCCTCGAGCATCCACAACGTGGGCTGGAGCTGGCACCAGCGAGTGCGTGCGCAGTCTTCGACACCGGCCGCGGACCTCCCTCCATGGTGAGACAGAAGCGATGGCCACCAATTCACCATTACGGTAAACGATAGTAAACCGGTCGGATGTAGCTTATCTGGCGAAATGATAGGGCGGTTAGATTAGTGGGGCAGCAGCCAAAGAGTACGTACGCCTGCCTGCAATCTCTCTCAGTGCAGTACTACTCATGTTGGAATGGTCACCTCATGTTGGTATCATGGTGCGGGACCCACACCAAAAGTACTCCTACTAGTGCCGCACAAGAGACACCCACACAACAGTTGTAGACAAAAACCTTTTCTGTAGCGTCTACTATGGCAGTTTTCACGTCAACGAAAACAGCCAGGGGTGAGTGAGTGAGTGAGATGGATCGGATTCGCATCAAGATGGCACACGCACGCGCTTGGCCGCTCGCATATCGATCGCAATGGTGCTCGTGCTCGGCCGGCGGGCGCCCACTCCACTATGCCATGCCATGCCATGCGTCGCGTGCTCGCTCGCACTCCCACCCGTTCAATTCCGTGTGCTTGTGGAAGGCCTCGCCTCGGCTCCGCTCCGCTCCGCGCGGCGCTCGGTCGCGTCCGTCCGGCACCCGGATGATGATGGCACTTGACGGCGATGATGGCTTCCACGGCGGACCGACAGGGGCACGCCGACGAGGTGGAGTGTGCGCCCTGCCAGCGGCCGGGGCCCACGATGCAGGGCACGGGCGGCGGAGCAGTCGAGTCGAGCGTCGTCTGCCCGATCGAAGCCCATCGAGCGAGGGAAGGATTGCGATTACGACTTACGAGGTCCTAAGTCGCCACTGCCATGACAGCCTCCGGTGCTTCCGACGGACAGGCTCGGATTATCATTAACCCTCCGTCCACCAATCCAATCATAGCCTGATCACGCCACTGACATGCAAACTAATAAAATCCTTTGTGCATGCCCTACTGTACGTTTTACAACGTTTTGTGACATACTCCCTTTTTTTATAACAACAAACCACATGCTAGCTTAAAGAGGCTCTCGCCTGTACAAGGTTCTCCTCGAGTATTATTAAGCACGTGAAAACTGTGTGCACCATCATTCTTGACTAGACACCGGTTAACATGACCGGATTTGAACAAGAGAAAATAGATATGAAAGCCTACGAGCCTGCTTTGAGACGATGTGATTCATATCTCTTGCAATTTTGTACTCCAGATGAAGTCTTGGGTGAATGGTTTCATTCTTCATTCCGGTGGATTGGACTGACTATCGTTATTGAAGAAATTCACCGGAGTTGATTATCCGTCAAATAGTTTGCAGATTTAGAGCACATACAATTCTTGCAGCAGTGTCATTGTTGCAGCTTCTGCCATTACCATTGAAGACATGTTTCCTATGGTGCCTTAAAATAGTGATATTTTGTGTTTCATTATGTTGTGTATTGATGATTAGAATTCCACGACCAGCTCTTTGTTGTGATTTTTTAAAAAAACTTGCTATATTTTGATTTGGGGCTATAGAGACATTCGTGCTATATGGAAAGTACACCAAGGCGACCGCTTGGATTGAGGGCCAGGCTAAGTACAGTCAAAGGATGACAGCATAGCCTAATTATTGACCCACGCAGGGAAAGATCGTAACATTATGTCTCACGGTGTCTTGGATGGACTCAGAGATGCTACCTTAGAGAGGCTCCTCTTCTCTACAAGGTTCTCCTCAAGTATTATTAAGCACGAGAAACTGTGTGCACCATCATTCTTGACTAGACACCGTTTAACATGACCGGATTTGAACAAGAGAAAATTGAGATGAAAGCCTAGTGAGACGATGTGATTCATATCACTTGCAATTTTGTACACTTTGATTGAAGATGAAGTCTTGGGTGGATGGTTTCATTCTTCATTCTGGTGGATTGACCGACTATCGTTATTGAAGAAATTCACCGGGAGTTGATTATCTATCAAATAGTTTGCAGATTTAGAGCACATACAATTCTTGCAGCCGGTGTCATTGTTGCGGTTTACGCCATTACCATTGAAGACATGTTTGCTTGCCTTAAAATAGTGATATTTTTGTGTTCCATTAGGTTGTGTATCGATGATTAGAACTCCAAGACCAGCGGCTCTTTGTTGTGTTTTTCTTCTTCTAAACTTGCTATATTTTGATTTGGGGATATAGAGACATTCATGCTATAATGGAAAGTACACCAAGGTGACCGTTTGGATCGAGGGCCAGGCTAAGTGTAGTCAAAGGATGACAATATAGCCTAATTATTGACCCACGCAGGAAAGGTTGTAACATTATGCCTATGGTGTCTTGGATGGACTCTGCATTACTCCATAGCCTTGAACTCTTTTTTTTTTTTTTTTTTTTTGGCAAACATCGCTAGCGTATTAGGCATATTACTGATTATGCATTCAATCTAACTGTGAAAGTAACCCAGCATTGCTTATTTTTTTGTATAAAAATGAATTTGAGGGTCTCCTTGGCACACAAAATGTAGCGAAACAATACAAGAGAATCCAATCCATCCTGCATTGTCAAGTGATGCCTGGTGTTTTGTTTTTGTCTTGCGCACTACTGACAGGGCTAGTCGAGCACTAGGAGTAGCTAGCTAGTATCAGTAGTAAACAGAAGGGTACATTGAATATTCTCCATTGGTGTTTGTTTGTTAAAAAGAAATGGGGTGGGCAAGGCATTGACATGATGAATGCAGATCCTCTGAACTCCCGCAGCCGCATGATGGCCGGACCGGGCCGGGCTGTGCCCTGCTGCGTCGTCCGCTGGGGCCTACCGCCCAGCGTCCCTAGGCGCGGCGCATCGCAACGCATCGATGGCCCCGGCGGCACGCGTAGCGCCGGTGGACTGGCGGTGGCGGGGCCCGGCAACCCCCAAACACTGCACTGCACTGCACGGCTGGCGGACGCACGATGCGGATCCAACGCCCCGCCCGTGCGCACGCGCGCCGCATAATGCCCTCCCTCTCACGGCAGCGTGCGCGCGGGCGTGCGTGCTCGTTGCTTCGTTGGGTGCTCGGGAAGTTGGATTGCTCTGCCACGATGCCCACCTCCATTGACGTCCGCTCTCATCGGCGACGGTGCCGTGGCGAGCCCGTCCTCACTGACGCGTGGGGTCCGTCGTGCCAGGGTCCCGCCGGTCATCGGCAGTGGGGTGGCGCCGGCGGGGCCAGCAGTGGCCTCTCTCTCGGTAAGTGGTTGCCTGGCTGTGGCTGGGGTGGAGGAGGCGAGCATGCAAGCAAGCATTTGTGCAGTGCAAGCAGCACGGTGGGAAGCGGCACGCGCACCCACAGCACCCATCGAGTGCGCACGCCACCTCATTAATTCGTCTCCAGGCCGGCCAGCTCCGCCCCGCGCCCCATCCATCCATCCATCCATCACTGCGCGCGGCACTGCTCGCCAACGCTCCACCATCTGCATCACAAAACACACTCAAAAGAAGTGCCTCCAAAAGGAAACGAGCGAGCGAGGCGAGCAACAGGAGACAGGGAGGGGGCAGCGACCAATCGGAGCATCCATTCATCCAACCCACCACCGGCCGGCCCGGCTCTTCATCCGTTATACTAGCGGCAGCGGCAGTATAAAAACAAAACCCTGTGCCCCTCCTTTGCCGGCTCACTCACTCCATCCCTTCCTGTCTGCTCCGCTTCCATTGCTCACCTTGCCTCCCTCCCTCCATTGGTGTTGTCGTCTCGTTTGAGAGAGCCAGCCGTGATAGGTATGATCTCGATCGCTACTCCTACATACATGCTGCCTCTTCCAGATGCTTGCTTCATCAGAGCTTTTGCTGTTTCAGGCGAAGTAGCCCAAGGAAAGAAGCATGCCGTGGGTGCTCCCCGTCGTGCCGCGGTGATCTCGCGCCGCTCCGATCGCCAGCGGAGAGCGTGTGCTTCGGGTTCAACCGGAGCCGGAGGAGCCTCGACGCCGTCCTTTAATTTCACAAGTGTCGCCGTCGCCATCTACGCAACTTCGCCAGGTTAGGGTCAGCCCTAAATCTCATCTCACCTCGACGATTCCATCCGTTGCATGCACGCATTGTTTCAATTCTCTCAGATTTCGTTTTCCCCTGCGCATTGCCGCCTAAGCATCGGATCGTCATTCACCTATCTGTTCATCATACTTATATATATATATATGTATATGTGGATGGATGAGCAGCAAAAGCAACTTTTGGTGCAGTCTGTTATGTTACGACTAATGTCGATAGATAGATAGGACTAGTAGAGCTCAGACTGTAGATAGGAAAGCGACCGGGGTCCACTACGTGGCGGCTCTCCACGTCAACGGTGAGGGATAGGACAGCGTGTTGACAATGCTTTGCGCAGTCAAAAGAGGGTTATTTTTGCAACTTTTCGAGAAAGAAACTGGACTAGTGTTGCTGCTGAATGCGCCACCATCCATCTATCGCTACTCTGTTTTTAGTTGGCATACACACATAGTGCTCTGTTTTCCTCCTCCTCTGTTCTCACTTATGCCAAGTAAGAAGAAATGTGTGCTCTGTTTCCTCTCTTCTGCTGCATTCTTGCGCTTCTAATAGGATAGGATAGGCTAGTTTATGCGTCGGCAAGCACAGCCGGCAAAAAAACTCGTAATCATACATTGTCGCCACCTTTAACCGGCATTGTTGTAATGCTGTTCACAAATTGCTGGACACTAAAATGAACTTACTTTACCTTTCGCTCTACTAATACTATCTTGATGCACTTGTCTATACAACTTGCCCATTGCTCAATACCTCTTTGTGATGCTCTGTACTCACTTTTCAATCTGATCCTCTGTGAGTTTGTAACACTTTACAACAAGTAATTGTAAAAGAGATACTGTAACTACTCTACATAGTCTGTCCGATAGATTATATAGCCTGCTACATGCAAAAATATATATCATCACTCTAATTTGTTTTCCATTCATTACCTGTTCTTTTTTTTCGAGAAAATTCATCACTTCAATTCATTACTTGTTGCAGGCCTCCATCTTTCTTCAGTCAGTTGACAAGAATCTCTCTAGTTCCTGTTCAATTCTTTGCAATCAGAGGAAGCCAGAAAACTCTCCACACAAACACAGCCAGGAACACCTGCACGAGTGCTGCAATGCAGGGAGACCCCGGGTACGGGTACGGTGGCTACGGCGCCGGCGGGTACGGTGGCTACGGTGCCGGCGCCGGCGCTGGAGGCTACGGCTACGACATTGCCGCTGCCAACAGCGGCGGAGGCGGCTACTACTCGGGGTACCCTGCCGCTCCTGCTGCTGCCTATGAGGACCCGCTCGCCGGTCAGAGGCAGCACGACTTCCCGGCGCCGCTGACGGGGCTCGAGTTCCAGCCGTCGGACACCTGCCCCAAGAACTACGTCATCTTCGACCAGACGTACGACCGGAGCCGGGTGATGTTCCACCCGTCTCTGGCCAACAACTTCGGCAACCCCGCCGGCGGCGGTACGATTACGGCAGCCACTGCTACGGCTACGGCTACGACCAGCAGAGCTACCCCGGCGAGAGCGCCTACCACGGCTGCGGCGGCGGCGATGCCGGTGGTGTCTCGGTCCGGCAGAAGGAGGACACCGACGAGATCGACGCGCTGATGAGCACCGAGGACGGCGACGACGAGGACGACGTGCTCAGCACGGGCCGCACGCCGGGCTGCCGCGCCGGTGGCTCCCGGACTCCACGTGCTCCTCAGGCGGGTACGCTGGAAACAGCGGCGGCCGGAAGCACGAGACCGGCGGCGGCGAAAAGAAGAAGGAGCGGATGAAGAAGATGGTGCGGACGCTCAAGGGGATCATCCCCGGTGGCGACCGGATGGACACGCCGGCCGTGCTCGACGAGGCCGTCAGGTACCTCAAGTCGCTCAAGGTGGAGGTCAAGAAGGCCGGCGCGCGTGGGTCAAGCAGCTAGCTAGCTACCCAGCTGCAACTGGATTTGGCAGTCAAAATAGGAGTACTCCGTATTTCTCTGCGCATCCCCAGGCAGAAAAGATGAGACCGGCCGGCGACCATACACGCGGTGGCCGGCGACGACAACGACAGCAGTTCATTTTGATTTTGGCATCAGATGCCATTCTGTGTATCAGAGTACGTACGTACCTTGTTGGCTACTGGGCCTCGAACTCGACGGCTACGAGAAGATGATATGGTCAAGGAGGGCCAACGGTGAGCAGAGGCTTGGACGCGGTCGGTCATGAAATAGTGGAGAGACAGGTGGTAATGAATTGGAATCTAAATTCAAATAGACAAGTTTTATTAAAATCTAATGAAAAGAACAACATCGCATCTAATTCATTTCCAAATGACTAATGTCAATTGCTTTAAAGTCCAAATCCATCTCTACCTTCTTAAGCCCAAAAATATATCCAATGAACATTAGTCCTTTTGAATCGCTCTTCAATTAACTTTGGATATTATCAGATCACATGGAGATGGATATCAATTTGAAACGGATATTTCAACTGATATCCAAAACAACAAATGCCTAATTAAATTTTGGATGATCCAAATCCATTAGAGGCAGTGGAAGCGCGGCGAGAGGCAAGACCAATGATTTCCTCGACGTTCTTTAGTCCCACATATTGTTTTTAGACTAAGTACATCCTAGTTTGTCCCACATATTGTTTCTAGACTTAATACATCCTAGTTTGCTGCGCCGTTCGAATTCGGGCGATTTGTGTCGTGTGTGGCTTCTACTTATGGCATCTCGCTTCTAAAACTCGATTTCCCTTAATGCAGACGCGTGCACAATGCACGTTTTGAAAGAAAAATTTACTCGACGTTCTGAAAAACGCTCAAGGACGCCGAGACCAAACCACTGATTACTGTCGAGGTGTGGCCAAAGCTCAGCCACAGGTGCAGGTCATCATACGCGTTGGTCATACAGTTCATTCTGCCACTTGCACATCGGCAAATGCGCATGGCAACATATAGGTAAAAATATTAATGTTTACTCACGACGAAACTTGGGCCTCGTTTAGTTGGCTAAAGTTTTTTTAACTCTTTTTTCACTCTCTCTCCATCACATCACATTAAATACATCAAAAAGAAATGTTCGAAAGATAAAATATAGGTAAAAAAAAAGTAACTAATTATACAGTTTAGATGTACATTCCGAGACGATTAACTTTTGAGCCTAGTTACCCCATGGTAAGATAATATTTACCACAAACAAACGAAAGTGCTGAGAGTCTTCAGGAGTTCCGGAGTTACTTTTTGCTAAAATTTCTAACATCTAAACGAGGCCTTGGATTCAAAACGGATGAAAATTCGAAACTTTGATTCAAAATAAGCCACAGAGCAGGGGCACTGGCTGGAGGTCGCAGCAGCCTCGTAGTCGTAGTTGCAGGGCTGCAGGGCTCTGCTCGTCAGCTCCTGTTTGCAGTCCAGTCGTCCAGGCAACCGCTGCCGGGAGACGGCCCAGGCGCGCAGCTGACTAGGGTAGGGGGCGGCGGCCGAAGGCAGCCAGACAGCGGGGACAGTAGCCGGAGGCAGCGGCACAGCGAGGCGGTCTGGCGGATAGGCGGCGGCGTGGCAGCCGGCGGCGCGACTCACCAGCTGCAAAGCCGGCGAATGCTTGTTTGATCAGCTTTTGGCTAAAAAAATACTCACTCCAGTTCACAATCTTTTGCGGTTTGACTTCATATAAATCGGGTTTTGACCTCTCGTCTTATTCAACTTTTTTAATAAATATTACCACTTTTGTTATGACTTATTACATCACTAAAGATATTGTAATGACATTTTGTTTGTTTTATAATTTACATAAAAAATTTGAATAAGACGAAAGGTTAAAACACACAGGTTATATGAGTCAAAGAATTGCAAGTATTGCGGAACGGAGGGAGTACTATAGATGTGCATCGTGCCGTGCCGGGCCGGCGTGCGGCCGGCACACCCGCACGCATCGCCGTGCCGGCCGTCGTCGTGCGCCGTGCGTGCCATGGCCGGTTACGTGCCGGTAGCGCCCAAGGCACGCACGCGGGCCGTTTCCCGTGCGTGCCGCCCCGCCGTGCCGCCGTCGTGCCGCTGTCCATGTCGGTGCGTCCGGCCGGCGATGGAGAAGGGAGCAAGAGACGCCCGGTGCGTGGAGGAGGCGAGGACCCGCGCCCGTGGGAGCGGGTGGCCGCACCCCGGCGACCAGCGCGCGGCGGGGGGTCCGGGGAGCTTGGCCGCGGGAGGAGGGCAGCCTTGGCCGCGCGCGCGGCGGCGACGGAGCTTGGTGGCGGCGGCGGCGATGGAGTTTGGCTGGCTGGGCGGCGCTGGGAAGCCGCAGCAGCGGCGGCGGCGTAGTAGAGTCACGGAGACGGGGTGCTGGCGAGCATGCGGTTTCTAGACTTGGGCCGGCCTTGCAACTTGGGCCGTTGCTGTTGGAATTTGATTCAGATTTAACCACGGGCGGGCCAGGGCCGTGCCTCGCACCGGGCCTCGTCTTTGGGGTGGCGGCCCAGGCACGGCACGCCCACCGGGCCGGGCCGGCACGGGCACGGCACGGCCGGGCCGCGTGCGGGCTCGGGCCGGGCCACAACTCCGGGCCACGGGCCGTGCTGTCGGGCTCCGGGCTGCATGCCCATATAGGGGAGTACTTCTGTTCTATTTGGGCCAGACTAGGGCCATGGCCCTAGGCCTGTCCCGCGCCTGCATCTTACCACCTTGGCCCATAGTCTTGCCACTGCTTCCGGACTACGATGCAGCCTAATTAGCCTACACCCTCCATTCCAATTCTTTTTGGAATCCACCATTCCAAATTATAAATCATTTTTAAAAACTTGAGATTCTTCTAACTCTCCAAAAATGAGTAAATGGTTGCACCGAGTTCGATGCGAGGATACGCCATGACGTGCGACTGACTACCCTAGGATTCCATCCGTTGATCATCCTTGATATTATTGTACGTACAAGAATTTTGCTGGCTGGGAAAACACCTTTTCAAGGTGAACACAGCCTATATACTCCTATAGTTCATCTCTTACGTCAAATCGCTATTTTTGATTAAAAAAAATCTAGTTACCCAGCAGTTTAGTGTCGGGTCAAGGTTTGCCCCGGCAGTGTTCCTCATCATATCACTCTACCAAATCTAGCTACAAGCATCCCGTGACAAAGAGCAGCTCCGGTGCGCATTGAAACCAAACTGTGGAGAGAGAAGCAACAACACGGTTCGGTTTAACACTTGCAGCAACCGAAACTAGCAAATTGATTTCTCAAGTTGGATATTGGTTTCGGTTCGAACAGACGGAATAAAGAAAGAAACAAGCTTTGTTACTTATGTCCTTTCTTGTAGCAGGTATAGAGAGAACAGTAGAGAGGACAAGTATTTTCCTCCTTTTTTTTTATTTTGTTGTGGTTCGCACCAACAGACTTCACATTGTGATGCTCGAACCATGGGTCCTATTGGCATCAACGGACAAGTATGTGAAGTCTAGTGATAAGAGAACTTACCACTACTAACTACTACCCTATGATGGATCATATTTCAACTGTGATGCCCAAAATATTAGACCCCCACCGTGATCAATGGATCGACACCAGTGAAGTCATGTGGACCGGGGCTGCCATATTGCATTTGAACAGCATACCATATAAGTAGTCACCACAACAAGCGCATTCAAGGAGCAGCACAACTTAGCCATCTTTTCTTGACAACAAATAATTCATCTATCAGTGCTCGATCGCTCTCATCTTGCAAGCTGCTAAAAACAAGTTCAAACATTCCAAAGATGGCGGTGGCAGCTGCCTCCCCTTCGATTGGCATTCCATATTGCTCGTGGTCACAATCGTTTACCTTGTTAAAACACTCTAGGCACAACGGAAGAGCACCTGCACGCCGCCTCGCCTCTACCACGAGGTCTAGTGCAATGGTTCGTCATCGACAAACTTCCAGAGATGATGTTCAACAAACCGGGCGTTCTGTAGTGTCAAAGCCGGGGGGACTAGTAGGGGCGTGCCCCCTCCCCAAAGCATGGTGATTTCCTTTTTATGTACATATATAAAATTCATTTGGGCAGTGCTAACGCCTTGAAGCGGCGCCATCAAAGAGCACGCAGCGTCACAAGGGTCCTCCTTTCCGCCCGGTTCCCAAAGGCGAGCCATGGAAGAGCGGCTAACGTGGGCCGGAACGAAGAAGAGGAGAGGGAAGTAGGATATTGGGCAGGCGAGAGAAGCGAGAGATCGCGAGGAGAGGAAAAGTAGGATATTGGGCGGCGAGGAGAAACAAGAGATCGCGTTATGTTAATGTATCCCAATGGAACGTGGGGTTGGCACAGCCTCACGGAATTGAAGTGTAACTCCCCGCGGCTGAGCTCACGCGGTGCCGCGCCCCCACTTCATGCCGCCGGGCTGGCCGGTGCCGACCCTCCCCGCCGCCGCTCCCGGTGCCAGGCGACGACGGCCATGGAACTTTTGGGGAAAGATGGTGCCCGTCCCGTGCCCGCCCGGCTAATGACCATCGCCGTCTCTACGAGGTGTTGAGAAGAGCTACGCCATCCTTCCTCAAGCTCGAGCTTCTTCACACCTCCATCTCAACCCAGGTGTGCTCCTCTTCCCACCCGTGCCCCATGTCGATTGTTGCACTGTAACAGAACCTCCTAATTACCGGGCCCACCTGCACCTTTGTTATTGTCCCAAAGACCTCGGCAATTTGTGCGAGATACACCCGATAACTTAAGAAGCCCTCGTTGATAACTCATACGGGATCAACAAAGGAGTAGCTACAACATTACAACATTTGTTACAAAAATATAGATCGAGTGCGGAAAAAAATAATAACATTAATTTTACAAAATATGAGTAAGTTACATTTGAGTAAACTTAACTTAATTAATTTACGGAAGCCGAGTAGACTAGAAGACAACTGGATCATGTCGTGCCCACCGACATAACCTTGGTTAACAAAGACGAGTCAACACCTGCAACAAGGGTCAAAGAACCCCGAGTGCGGGGGTACTCAACAAGGCTTACCCGACCAAGAAAAGGGGAGGAGACTTCAGGAATGCTGGTCTTAGGAGTCAAGGTAAGGCTTTAGCAAGAATCAAGGACTCTTTGCGAGAAAAGTGACTATAAGTGAATCCTTACTTTCAATATTTTTATTTCAGATTAGTAGCTCATTTACTCTAGGTTATCCTATTCTAGAGCAAACATATTTTCTTATTCCAACTCGCTTTCCTCAAAAACATATTCCATCATTTACTACGATGAAGGTCGGGAATCGGGTCTCCTTCTCCGAGAAGCAACGACGATTCATGAACCGATTATACCCAGTAGGGGATCCCCTAACCACACGACATATGTAGCACTTAAGCTTGCATATATCAACCCTCACTCGGTTCGTCCAAAACGGACTCGGGTCCATCGCCACCCGAGAGCACGTACTCCACCTCCCTACCCCGTCCCTAATGACGCTTTGACCCGTAGGGGTGGGTACATGCTACTCCCGCCATCTCTCCACTCCCAAAGGCGGCGGTTGTCCGTTCCCGATTTGGCACACCCCCGAGATCGGGCTTACCGGGGCATGTGGCGATTAGTTTAAATCGACTGGGGTGACTGCCCGATCGCCACGACGTGCCATTGACCCAAACGGCCTCGAGGCGCAACTTGCGTTCAAAAAGTCCCGATTTCACTCGGGCCAAACAACGGACGGTCCTTAAACGACCAACACGGGACAAGCACGGCTAGGTATCCCGCCGGCTTTCAACCTACGTCCCGTCCGATCTCAAATTCATCACTACATCTCTTTCTTTTTTCGAAAACAATACCATCTTCTCAAACAAAACATTCTGATGAAAAAAGCTTAACTAATTAAGCGGGGGCTAAGCATCACTAAGCATTTTCGAAATAAACAGGTTATCAAGGATGGTATTGAAATAAACAAGGATGGTAATGCAGCAATTAGGTTATCACTCAACTCCTAATTACTTAATGCAACAAAGCATAGACAAAAGTGATATAAAGCTTTTAAAACATCAAGGAAGGGTTTAATGTAACCGGGGCTTGCCTCGTGTTGCGTGAAAAGTTAGATTCATTAACGAGATCACCCGAGTCATACTTGACCTCGATATCATCGGGTGGATGGATCTTCTTGAAGCTCGACCATCATGAACCATCTCACTCTCGTATACACTACACGTAGATGATGATGCATGCTTTAGCATGATGAAGTATAAATATGATGCTTGATGGATGCATGAAATGATAAACACTTGAGTACAACTTTCCTTCACGATAAAGTTGCAACCCAACAAAACCAACTTGTTGAACTACTCTACAAGATATCATCACCATTGCCTAAGGAGTTCTCAAGGACCACTTGATTGTGGTATGATCCAAGATTCACAAAACAACCCAAAAGGCACACAAAAACATAAATTACTTGACGCTAAACAATTTATAAACCACATGAAATAATAGAGCTTAAAATAGAAAATAATTTAAACATCTCAAAACGACTCCAAACTTTTTGTACAAGTAGAACACCTCATAAAACAGTACCAAATAAATTTTTATGATTTTTGAATAAATATTTTATTTTCTAAAAATCCCAGAAGATGCATTTTTCAATTAAAGATTGTATTTTTAAATCATGCAAGAACTACTCAAAAATCAAGGTTTCAAAATTTTCATGAGTAGATATACTCCTAAGAAGGTTCTACAAAAATTTTCAGAATTTTTGAACAAGTATATGAATTTATATGAAAATCACAAAACTCGGACACTATTCAAACAAAGGAAATTGAATAAACAATTTTAAAACAAAACCGCCTTCGGGCCAAAAGTGGCCCGGCTTGGCTGCGGCCTGCAGCGGCGCGCGCGCTCGCGTGGTCCAGCAAGCCGCGCCCGCGCCCGACCGGCGAAATCTCGCCGCCGGCGAGGTCTCGGCGACGCTTGGCTTGGCCTAGGCTGCTCCTCTCGACAACGCACCCGATGGCACCCTTTTCCCCTCCCTCGAGCACGGCGGTAGGCACAGCGGCGTCCAAGGCGACCGGGCGGCGCGGGCGCACGGTGGTCCGCTCACCGAGCTTTTCCCGCGGCGGCGAGCACACCAAAAGGTCCAAAGACACTCGCGACCTGCACCCTCTCTTAATCGACCCCAAACCGTCCCTAACGGACGCTGGCCATGCGTAGCGGCGCCGGCAAAGGCGAACTTCGCCCGGCGGCACGCGTTCGGCGACCCTAGCGTGGTAGCGCCAAACAAATGGCACGGGCGCGACCGTAGCTCACCACGGGTTGCGATGCTTGTGCGAGTTAGGGACGGAGACGGGGCGGAGACGCGTGCTCCGGCGACGACGGCGCATCGGCGCGCAAGCCCGGCGGCAAGGATGGTGTCCCGTGCGCGTTCGGCGCCGGCCACGGAAACGACCAAGCGCATGAGAAATAAGACGACGAGGGCGACGCTAAAACACAAGGAAGTGCGGTCGGCGCACCGTCACGAGCCGGCCACCCGGCCGAGGTGCCTCGCGCGGCGCTGTTACCGCCCGCGAAGAAGACGATGGCGCGAGCACGGCTTTGGCGATGCACGGCGTCGCGAGCTGGCTCAATCGAATCACAAGGACAAGGCGGAGCTGGTGATGCGACCAATTTGAGCGGAGGTGGAGCGAGGGCGGCGGCATAGCGCGGCGGACGGTGGTGGTCGGCGATGGCCGGAAAAGAAGAAAAAGGAGGAGACGGCGGCGTTAGGGCTTTCTAGCACGGCCGGGAAGAAGGATGAGCGACACGACGACGCTGCGGCCATCTCAAAGCAAATCCGGGCGGCCGGGTCGCGCCGAAGCCGGGCCGAAGGCCACCGCGACACCGGCGGCAGTGAGGAAGGACGGCGACCATACCGCATCGTAGCACTTTTTCCAAATTTTCTGAAATTTGCCAAATTCTCCCAGAAATTGAACTGAACTTGAAAAACTCCAAAAATCAACTTTGCTTAAAATTTCAAGATCTACAATTTTCACAATTGGAAGATTTTCAAATTCGGCCTCTAAAAATGACTTTTTGAAATGGGGTCAAAAAGGAAGAATTTTGAATTCAAAATTACTTTTAAAATTATACAAAAACTTGAAAAACTTTGTACATATCTTTTGTTCATTAAGAAAAGATCTACAAAGTAGCTTTTGGAAGTTTTGCCAAATTTTGCTTAGATTTTGAAATAAACAAAAAAGGGGTAAAGAAAGTTTAGGGTTTAGGGTTTCCGACAAAAAGGGGCAACTCCCGTTTTTGATTCTTTTTAAGGTCTCTTCGACCGACAACGTGATCAAGCATAAAAGAAGCTTATTTTTGTCCAAACTATGGCTTAACGGTAAGTAACACCTGGGGTGTTACATTGCCGCCTCTCTTGACTTTGGGCTTGCCACTCAAGTTCTCATCCGAGAGCACTTCGCAAAGACCGGTCATCCACTCTTCCATTGATCGCGCCTCCTTATTTCTCATTGCTACTTTTGGCCGTTGTAAGCTCATGCTTACGACCAATTCGGTTGGCCTTCTCCTTCAAGCGGCCATTGGTGGATCCCCTGCTCATTTCTTTGTCTCCCAGCTTGGAGACATAACCTTCAAATTTGTGGTCTCTTCTAAGTCGGTTGGTCCGTTTATTGCCAATCTACATTCTTTTGAGTGCAATGAGTTCAAAGTCTTCTTCTTCCTCTGGGGCAATGGCGGCCCTAACTTGAGAGCTGAGCTCCGTCTCTTCATCCAGGAAGAGGAGCGATCATGGCAGCCAGCTAATCGACGCTCATTTGTGGAGTTTGTCAAATCCACGGTGCTCACGTTGGTAATGCCATCCCTCTTCGAGCCAACTCCGGCAAGCCGACGGCGCACCATGCCCAAGGTTGATCTGTGGAGCTCACCGGCGCCAATGCGGTCCCCATTGGACACGCTAGCCGGGCAAACCATATTACCGTTCATGATCGTCTTGTCTTCCCTAGGCAGCCTGCACCACAGCCTCGGTCCATGAGCGGCTCATTGCGGCAAGGTAGAGCCTGCAGCGGGTGCTTCTCTATCTCCCATCACGAGTCAACTCGCAACCAACCTATCATTTGCCGCGCTTGCCACTTACCCGGCCACATTGCATCGTTTTGCCGCAAATTCAAAATGGTTAAAAAAACCCACCTCCGCTGGCAGCCCAATCAGGCCTCTGGCCGCTCTGCCCCGGCTTGCACCACCGCTCGCTCCATATAGAGGGTGGGACAACAAAATCTTCCCAAAGCCAATCCCGCTTCGGGCCCATTGGGCTGGCTCAGTCTCGGGGCTGATCTTGGGTTTGTCCGACCCCCGTTTTTAGCTTGCTTCGGGAATCGGCGGTGGCACAGGCGGCCCGGCTTGCTTGGTCAGGACCCTTCCTCTTCCCGCCCATCGGCCTTTCCCGTCCCATCTCACCTCTCCCGAGGGAGAGCAGCATTTATGCCTTCACCGACCCAAGGCACCGGCAACTCCACCTCTCCGCGTCCGCCAGTATCCCCGCCCCAGCTCCAGTCCCTTCCAAACACCGTAGCTCAAGAAAACCTACTCCATTGCTCGACTTCAACCATCGTCCGACCGATGATCAACCTGCTTTCATGGCGTACCAAACGCTCCGACCCTACCCCGATGGTTGTGTCACCTCGTTGCCTAGGGTGCTTCTTTGCCGGCGTGCTCCTCTCGGCAAAGGCGAGGATTTGCCTAGGGTGCGGCTTTGTCGTGAGTGCGCCTCGAGCGCGGCCGTCGGCAAAGTACATCTTTGCCGAGCGCTGGTTTCCGTTCTCTCGGCGGTTTCATTTTCCTGTAGTGGTGGTAAAGAGCACAGCTTGGTATGCAAGGTGTTGGGTACCAGTGATCGGAACCAGGGGCAGTTGGGGCCGTGTGCCCCCACCCCCACCCCCCACACACACAAAAGCACGGTAGATTCATTAAAATACTATATAAATATTTGAATTTATACCACAAAAATATTAATTTTACCCATTTTTATTGAAAATATTATGATTTGGATATAAATAGTGTAAATTTTATGCAAAAGTTGTTGAAACATGTAATTATATGTATTTTTATCATTCTAAAAAATATGATCATATTTGTCTGACCCCCTCAATCAAATTCGCTGGTTTCGTCTCTGTTGGGTGCGTGAGACATAAGCCGCCCCTATAACGATGAGACTGTTATATTAAGGAATAGAGCTCTCCATTCCTATTCATTCTTCCATTCGTTCCCAAATTCTTGCTATTCCGTCCTATTTTTTCAGTGCAAAATATACAAGGTGTTATTTGACTTTGCATGATTTACAGATCACGATATAATATATCATGGGTTCAAATGTTTGTTCGATAGAAAGTAAAAGCCTATCAACCCGTTTGGTGCTGCTATAGTCGTATTCCTTCTCTGGCTTGCCAGGGGTATACAAGCTTGATAGAGAGAGGGAGGTGCTCCTGATCTCTGTGAGTATGAGAGTGAGGGTGTGTGTGTGAGCGAGTTGTTGTTCGGTGTTGCGTTACTTCTTCGATGCCTTGGGCTCATGCCATGCCTCTCCTTTTATAGCTCAAGGAGGTGCACGGTTACATCGTTCGAATGGAGGTCGAATGGAGAAAGGAGTGTGGAATGTTTGGTCGAGATCCGTCCATGTCTACATCGGTGCCTTTGTTCATCGTGAAGGCTTCGGCTTGCTGAAGAATGCAGGTTCTCAGCTGTCCTTTGGGGGTAGAACGGTCTTTGCTCGCTCCATCGCTAGTCAAATCGGGGGCAAATGGATGTGCCACAGTTGCTTAGCCGCTGCCGCGCTTCGCAATTTGACCAGGAATCCTCTGCTCCGTCCGCACATCGAGAGCTCACGGCACGTCCGTCTAGGGATGGCTACACGCTACTGTGCGGGTCATCACTACGCCTGGCGACACCGCTTGCCATCTACTCTGGTCGGAGACTTGTCACGTCCGTTCGACGTACCACCTGTACGGGTTCCGTCATTCACAGGTCGTCTGTGCTCCTTTTCATTCCTTGGGCGAGAAAGTGTATCCACTCGAATCGCGACGAGTCCTTGGCCACACGTCGGGCAAAGCAGACTCGAGTGTGCCACATCAGGTGGGATGACAACCGTGAGTCCCACGTCGGGCGAAACAGACGTCCCCCTACGTCGGGCGGCATGAGGACGATTGCGCGTCGGATTGGGCCAAAGCCGTCTGATGGGCCACTCGTGCTTAGGGACCATGACGGTAACCTAAGGTTTAGTTTATATACCCACAGCAAGCAGCGTTTGGGGACATGGGTGTTTGGATCCATTGACATATGCTAAACTTTAGCATTAAAGGTCAGTTTTTATAGGGTCTCCTTTAGTGTTAAAGTTTTTAGCCCATATTGTAGTCTTTGGTGTATTTTTAGCAATCCTTTTAGCTACTCATGTTTAGATCCCAGTGCTATAAAAGTACCAAAAGTCAAATGCTAAAGCTTAGCACTGTGATCAAACATGACACTAGTCTGATACCTCCTTGGTACCAACAGCAGTGGTGTCTTCTTTTGGAATGCCAGACTCCCTGACTCCTCCATGCTCATGTCTTCTTTCCTCGCCCCCTCAGGGAGTTCCCAATCAAAACAGTAAAGCAGGTTGGCCAGAATGAACTCCATGTTAGTCACAGCCATGGCCATGCCCGGGCAAATCCGGCGACCTGAGCCAAAAGGCAGCAACTCGAAATTTGTGCCGTTGAAGTCGACGTCTGACCCCATGAACCTGTCTGGGTTGAACTCCTCTGGATCCTTCCAAATGTCAGGATCCCTGCCAAGTGCCCACGCGTTGACGACGATTCTTGTGTTTGCTGGAACGTCATACCCTTTGATGTTCACTTGTTGAATAGTCTCCCTTGGAAGCAGCAGGGTTAAGGGAGGATGCATCCGGAGGGTCTCTTTCACAACCATCTTGAGGAGCTTGAGCTTGGGCACGTCGTCAGGTGAAGCCATCTCTTTGCCGCCTACCACAGCTCTGATTTCGTCCTGTACACTCCTCAGCACCCTCGGGTGCTTGATCATTTCTGCCATCGCCCATACCATGGTAATAGAGCTAGTGTTAATGCCGCCAACAAAAGTGTCCTGGGAGAAGGTAAAATAAGCATGCATCATGTATATTTGTTAGTCCAAATGAATATAGTTATTCAGAGAGAACTAACTAATAGTGAAATAATTATATATGAAGACTTACAAAGAGCATAGCTTTCACATGGTCACGGGTGAAAGGCAGCGTACTTGCATTATTGTCCTTCAAAAGCCCAATCAGTGCTTGCACGAGATCTGATCTTGGGTTATTTCTATGGCTATTCTGCTCACTGTGAGCTGTGTTGAGATGATCATCAATGATTGCTTCCAAGAATGCGTCGAACCTTTGGAATATCCTCTCGCGACGAGCTGTGACGCCTGTCAGGCTGTCGATGAAACGACCAGCAGCGCCGGGGAAGAAATCCTCGGCGGAGAAGCTGCCTAGCATGTCCATCACTTGGTTAAGAATGTTCAGGAACTGCAAATTGAAGTGCTCCGTGCCATAGATTTCACCGAACACCACCGTGCCGATGATGCCATCCACGGCGCTGAAGATGTGCTCGTTCAGCGCCACCGGCTTCGCTCCGGCACGGCTCAGGTTTAAGACGAGCTTTTGCGCCTGTACAAGACGAATTGGTGCGGCGTCGGCATTTTTACAAGCTGAACAGTAGAAGTATTGCTATTTTCTTGTAGCTCAGTCATGGATTACTGTACCTGAGCCACCCGGGCGTCCCAGGCAGCCTGGACGCGGCGCATGCTGAGCAGCTCGAGGATGAAGAGCTTGCGCATGTCACGGACATGGTCACCGTAGGGGGCGAAGGCGACGTCCTTGTATTCGTACGTAAGCCGGCGCGGCCCGGACATGGCAGGGCGGCTGCAGCAGTGCACGTCGTGCGTCTTCATCACTTCCCGCGCCGCCTCCGGCGAGGACACCACCACCGTCGGCACCGAGCCGAGGCGCAGAAGCATGACAGGCCCGTGCTGCCTCGCGAGCGCCCACAGGCTCCGGTGCGGCAGTGCGCCAATCTGGTGCAGGTTGCCGAGGAGGGGCAGCGTCAGCGGACCGGGAGGCAGGTTCAGGGCTGACCTGCGTCTGCTCTGCTGTCGTGTCCTTGACAACCATGAGAGGAGGAGGATGGTGGAAACGAGAGAAAAGGCTACTGCAACGACAAGAGTTGCCGGGAGTCGCCATTGTTGGAGTAGAGCGCCCAGCGCCGCGGCGGTCATTCTTGCAAGTGTGTGTTGTTCAATCATGTGTCTACGTTTCGCATATGTGGAGAGAGATTTATGGTGCGTTTGGATTGTGGCGTTGATCGAACACGCTGTTAATAGCGGCATCATATTTTTTTTTTTTTGATAATGGATAATAAAATCCGGCCGGCGGCATCACATTTGTTGTGACGTTTTGAAGGACAGGCGAAAAATGACAATTTGCAAGGACATTTTTCTCAAAGCAAGAGATACGCTGGCGCTCTCTGAAATTTTCAGTACCCGGCAAACATAGTTTGGCCGTTTCATACGTTTACAGTGCAAGTTTTTTCATAGACCTTTTGGCAACCACTCATTTTTTCATGATGTGAGATATAGGATTTCAAGTGCCACATAACACGCATAATATATAGCCTCGACAAATTGGCAATCCTTATCATCGTATCTGAAGAGAAGGGGATGTAAATTATATTTTAATGTACTAGCGGACATGCACGTGTCCTGGCACGTGTTATCAAAAGGCCTAGTATAACAACCAAAAAGCAATTGAATGGGACGTTACAAAATCGTCATTGTCTACAGTTTGAATAAATAAATAATAAAAGTTTGTGTTTCACTGCGGTTTGTTGACTACTTTTCATTCCTTAGGTACTGGGTTCGATCCCGATATAGCACATATTTTTAGAAGGGCAGGTCTGGTGCAGTTGATTGAGCGCTAGCTCACCGAAGTGCCAAGTCGTGGGTTTGAGCGGCCACTCACGCAGTTTCCTTAGAGGCTAGGCATGTCCCATGTAATTCCCTTCCCTAAACCCCACTCGTGTAGGAGCCTCGGCACTGGGACGGCAATATTAGCTGACGCAGGGTTTCTTAGCATTTCTTCGTCATCATGATTATTTCGTCAAATGCAATAACTTGAATTTTTATCCAAAGTAGTCATGTTTCTCCAGCATCATAACATTCATTCGATAATTCAATACTCTTGTTTCACTATAGCTTAAAAGTATGCTTTCTTTGTCATTTTGTTGATCTTTGCTGGAGCCACTGCATTCATTTTCTTTCACCATAGCTACAAAGATGTGATTCTGTCTTGGTTGCTGAAATGGGCCAGGCCTAGAAAAATAATATGGCTACCAATTGTTCAGGCCCATTTGAAGTCTGGACTCGGTAGTTTTCGATCCAATAAATAAATTAAATGGACCATAAAATAAATTTGGTTCATGAACAACTACAATAGGCCATATCTCTTTAGTACAATTTATGTTTTAAATGGGCTTGGCCCATAATAAATTGGTCTACAATTACATCTGACCTACTAGCAACTCACGGTATGGGCCTAATATAATGAGTTTTCAAGGTATTTAGTGATAGCTTTTAGTGCTAAAAGAAATTAATGATTGCTTTTGGATCATAGTTATTAGGACTGGATCAGATACCTGATCATTAGTCAAGGGGCTCACGGTGCAATGGCAAAGGCCATTGGTTGGGGGGGCTCCCACCCGTGGTTCAACTCACGGGTGCGACACTTTATCCCGGATTTATTTCAGGATTTTCGGCGCTGCATTAAGTGGTAGGCGACGTCCCGTTGATAGCGAGGCGCCGCTGGTGACTTGAACTTCAAGATTTGCCGCTCGGTCCTTCAAGGTGCTCATAGGGGTAGGGTTTGCGTGACGTGTGTTCATAGGGGTGAGTGTGCGTGCGTGTTGAGCATCTGCGTTATGCTTGTGTAATCTCAAAAAAAAAGATACCTGATCATTAATCTAATTGATTGAACCACCAGTAATGATAAGTATTTTATTCCTTACACAAACCAATTACAAGGCGTAGTGGCTAGGAAAGTCGACTACCATAGTTTTTTAGTTAGACATAAAGACGTAGACGCCTAACACACACCCACCCACACTCAACACATGTGCGTAAAATCATACCGCTATGAGCACCTTCAAAGGACTGAACAGACAGATCTTGAAGCTTATGAAATCACCACAGGCGCCACGCTATCGATGGGACGCTGCCTACCACTTAATGCATAGCGCCGAAAAACTCTGAAATAAATCTAGAAAAAATGCGAGCACAAGTCAAGGACTTGAACCCGGTGGGCAGGTTCTAACACAAGGAATCTAACCACCTGATCTATGATTAGCACCACTTTATAATACTAGTAGGACAATAACCAAACTAGACGAGTAAAATGCACGCCGGGTCCTCAAACTTTTAGGCCGTTCCCATCCAAGTCCCCAAACTAAAAAAGATAACTATCTAGGTCCCTAATCTATAGTTGTTGCACACCAAAAGTCTCAAATCTGCCATGCTAGCACAAACAGGTGACATGGCGATGCCACTATGGCCATTGTACACCGTGGCCATGCAGATCTTCCAAATCCCCCCCACTGTCTAAACTCTAGAAATAACATGTCCATGGCGGCCATGCCCATGACGCTCTCTAGAAACAGCGCCGCGCGTGCCTGAGACACCGCTGCCGCCGTCAGGACGTGCAGAGCCGCCTTGGTCACAGACCCGGCGAGCGCAGGCATGGGGAAAGGGGCTCGGAGAAGTTGGTGGCATCGTTTTTTATGTGAGCGGAGTTCTGGAGGCGGTGGAAGAACATGGGCTGGTGGAGCTCCGGCCGGCCAGCAATGGTGGCCTCAGCGAGAACGAGCAGAGCGCAGCAAGGGAGGGTCCACGATCCTCGATGCCTCACTAACCCACGGCGACGTCAACCGCCAGGGCATCCGCCGCGCTCCGCTGCCGCGGGTCTGCTGGTGTCAGCGACCATGATGCGTTGGCTTGGCTGCCGTGGCTGCGCACGGCGGGGTGGTCATGCTCCTCGCCGCATGCACCGGCGGCGTAGGCTACGGCAGACGGGGTTCTCTAGAACCACGTCGCGTTCCCGGAACTCCTCCCGCCGTTCCACGATGAGGGTGCGCTGCTGCTCCTCCTGGATGCGTCGAGCGGGTGCCAGAACACGTTGCGCGACGAACGGACGGCCGGCGCGGAGAGCGACGCGGCGAGAAGTCCCTGGGCAACGTCACGTGGTACGGGCGGGGGCAGACGTCAGGTGGGTGGCCGTCCGCGACGCCGGCCTGCGGGCTCGGCCTGTACGCGCATGCAAAGTGATGGATCGGGGAATTAAGTGATGGATTGTTTTGCAGGTGCATGCGAAGTGTGTGGATCTCGCATCATGCGAGTTGCATGCATACTCAGCTAGCTGCTAGATGGATGGATCTCGCATGCATGGATCCCTGCGCCTATGATGGCCACGCCTACGAGGACGGGAGGGCGGCTAGCGCGGTCAGTCGGTCACGGCCCGCTGGCGCCCGCTGCCAAGAGCAGAATCGAGGAGCACCGGCTCGGTGCACGTGGACCCCAGGCAGAACCGGGAGACGAATGCAAAGACAACGGAGCACAGATTGAGGTGCACATCGGCGGCGAGCTGCAAGGCAAGAGCATGGCGACGATGGGGAAGGACTAGAGAGTCAGAAAGAGAAAGGGGGCGAGGGGTTTTTTGAGAAATTGACATGGTCCCAACATTCAGGTGCCACCATGGCATTGCCACGTCGGATGCCAGTGCTCGTGTGGTAGGTCTTGGACCTTTGGTGTGCGGAGGCAATAGATTAGGGACCTAGATAGTCGGTTTTTAGTTTGAGGACCCGGATGAGAATGCTTCAAACGTTTGAGGACCCGTCCATGCAGTTTACTCAAAACCAGACCATAGAGGTAGCAATCACGTTTATTGCTGAATATCCAGCACCTTACCAATCTCAGTGCAAACATATGCCTGCTATCACTGGCACTGCACATCAATGGGGGTGTTTAGTTGGTGAAATATTTTGGGTTGGACAACTATACCACTTTTCGTTTGAATTTGGTAATTATTGTCTCACCATGGATTAACTAGGCTCAAAAGATTCGCCTCGTACTTTTCGTTTAAACTGTGCAATTAGTTTTTTTATCCACCTACATTTAATACTCCATACATGTGTTAAGAGATTTGATGTGAATGGGAACCGTAACACTTTTTAGGTTCGTGAAACACGATCGAGCGTGAGTGCGCAGTGATTGACACACGTCCTCTCGGCAACTTTGTGCTTTTGCAGCGGCGAAAAGGAGGAGGCGCACATCATGCACAAGATGACAAGAGCTAGCGTGGAATGAAGCTACCGGTGGTGCGGCCAGTCACCTGAACTGTACACTTCTCGGGGTCCATCATAGATCGTGTTGTTGGCCACTCGATCGTGCATTGTTATTCATTTTCAGACTGCGTGGATTCTGCCGTACGTGTGATGATCGATGATTGGCAGCTGAAGCTCTTCCTAAGTTTTGACCTATAAATAAAGCGAAAGATTTTTTTTTTTGACAAGAAATAAAGGGAAAGATCGAAGACAAGCAAAGAACAAGCAAAGAAAGGAAAGGAAAAGGAAAGATGTCACGTTCATCAGACATGTCGGGGTTCCTGATGGAAATCCCTTTCAAAACTCATATGGTTCATACAGTCATACGTGTCTAAGTCTAAGATCTTATCTGCATCAACTGAGACGCGGCATGATCATTTGGACGAGAGATGAAGTGCCTAGATGAGTCGGGTCATCCTACTCAATGAAACACGTGTCACAAAGGCACGTTCGTGGAAAAAAGTTGGGTCATCCTGTGCCTAGACATACCGAGCAACTTCAACAGGGCCCCCCCACTCAGGCCCCAATAGTTAAATTTAGGTGCTGAATCAAAAAACACAGGTCCAACAGGCCCCTACTAGCCCACCTCAATTTCGGTGGGCACCAAAATCCCTCACCCACCACCCATTTCAAGGTGCTCTGGGCCAAGCCCCAAACCACAGTTCCGTCTGGTTTTCCCCGTGGTGCTCGTGAAACCGCATGATCATTTGCTGGTGGAAAGAAGAAGTAGGGGTTTCCTTTCCTTCATTGTTGGGAGCAGATTAGGCACAGTGAGAAGTTTGTGTCCCCCGTCACCAACAAAAGGCCAAGGGAAAGCAATTCACCACCAGGAAATGTGTTTGATGTAGAAGATGGTGAAAGTATAAAGAGCCAAACCCCTGACTCTAGTATTCCTAGCAGTAAAAGGCCTATGGGGAGGAAGCAAGCTAAGGAGAAGCTAAAGAAAGGAGGAGAACAAATGGATTATAACTTGATAGAGAAATTTCTTGCAGACAAAGAGAAAGTTAGAGAGGATAGGTGGTTGGAGAACAAGATGATGCATGAGCGCAGATTAGCACTTGAAGAGCGCAAGATTGCAAATGAGGAGGACAAGACACTATTTCAGAAAGAACAACAAATCGTGTTTTGTGACCTTGAGAAATTAGACCCCTCTCAAAAGACATATGTGATAGCAATGAGGGCTCAAATTGCAGCTCAAAAGATGGCAGCCTTCAACAACACTTTTGGTGGCAGTAGTGGAGGACATGAAGCTAGTGGTGGAGGAGAAATTTGATAATGATGTGGTGAACTGTAGTAGAGACATATGTGATAGCCAATGCAACTTGTAGGCTTGCAACTCTAGTTTAAGATTATTGCAGATCTAGTCTTTTTGAACTATCATTGCAACTCTAGTCTTTTTGGATATCGTCAAATTTGGACCAAATTTATGTTTGAATTTAAATTGCAATATTTCTGCTTTTTATTATTTTCAGCATGGTGTTTTTCTTGATATAGTTTAAATAAGTCACTGTACAATATGATATTCTCTAATACATATGTATATGGTGTATGAGAAAATAGTGAGAATTAAGAAGTAGGGGCCCTGTTTTGGGGGCTACTATTGGAGTTCAGTCCAGAAAACAGGGATCTTAAAAGTAGGGCGAGCACCAAAATAAAAACTAGGGGCTCTGTTTTTAGGGCTACTTTGGAGTTGCTCTAACACAATGTAATTGAGAATCGCAACATATGCAGGGGCGCATTGCATGTGTGGACATCGTTGTTGGCTCATAATTTGCGTCGGCGTTGGCTCACCATGACTGTATGTAGTGCACGCGAGAGAGACCAATCGAATGAACGATGAATTGAGAGTGCAAATGCTGAAATGCACCCCTAAAAATGAAAAACAATAGTGATATATTATTAAGAATTCCACTGCTTAGATATGTATCCTTAAACACTCCTATATGTTTATACATATGCAAGACAAGTATGCATCCTCCAATTTTCTATAGCTTTGTCATTGGGTACTAATCATTAATGCTGGATGTTTTTTAGGTAGGGGCGGATCTAGAAACCCCATCTCGGGGGTGGAGGACTAATTAGGTAAAGAAAGTCTATTTTGGGATGAAAATTAAAGAATTTACATAGCTGGGAAATAGCTGCGTGTGTAGAGAATTTGGGCACCGCCCCAGGCTACAGCCCCCTAGCCCGGGCGTGGATCCGCCCGCTTTCGGGTGATACGTATGTGTGTAGATGGAACAGCCTCTAGCTACAACACTGATACGAACACCGGTGAAAAGAGAATTTCAAGACAGTTGCTTCCCATGTCACCTATAAGTATAGCCATGTAATGTAACGTACTGCCTATTGCTTATCTTTTTTTAGACGAAAAGAGACTATGGGGGGCCCCACAGTAAAATTTCATTAATAATTTAAAGAAGGGTACAAAAGTTACAAACTTTAATTAACTCAACGCATCTAACCAAGAGCAAAACGAGGATCTAATATCTTCCTTAAATGTAACAGATTGTAGGAAGCATTGGTTCTTAAAGTTTACAAACCACATAGCTGGGGTGAGATTATGTGCTCGAAAAAATCTTGTCATTACGAAGTTTCCATAACTCTCAAGACGCAATGATAGCTGCTTCTCTGAATAAAAGCAATTGATGAACATTGTTAGCATTGTTTCCATAACAATTTTGCTCAAAACTATTGGGACATCCTTAAAAATACCATGGTTTTGTAAAATATTTTGGTTTTACAGTACCATGAAATGTTTGGATATAACAATTTTTTTGGTTTTGAATGCCATGGTATATTGCTGAAACTTAGTTGTTTTTAGAGTTTTAAAAACTTCACTATATATTTCGTTTTGCACATCAATGGTTCTAAAACCACAGTTTCTTGATACTATGGTTTTTAATACTACAACATCCAAGTAAGGCCTAAGATTCAATTGCTTTTTCATGTGGTATGATTATTTTATTGTACTAGAGTATTTAGGAGACATAATAATGTCATTTGCAGGAGTAAACAACCATTGTGTTGCAAGGTGCAAATCAAATTTGCGTTGAAGACACGTTTGCCTTGGTTATTATCCGCGCGGAGCAAAGAAACTAACCTTGCTTCCCGGCAATTGACTTGTGTGGCGAGAGCAATTTGTGTAATCCTTGCAATCTGTTTTTTGTAATGTTTTTTTTTATTTCTTCTAATTATTGTATGTCACTCCTTTTTGTACTGATATGGAGTACATTATTTTTTGAGAAACGTACACTGCATGTATTAGTGTACCACTGGAACGGGCAGGCGAGGATCGAAACCGACATCTCCATGTGTCCATGTCATGTTTACGGCGGCGGCGGCGCCCCTGCCGGAGCATGCGGTGGCGCCACTGGTGGAGCCGTCTTGGCCCGTCCGCAGGTGATAGCCTCCCTGGGCACATTGAGCTCCCGGACCTTCTCCATCCCTTCCGCGAAGATGACTCCCATGCCCAAGTGCAGGTGCGGCTCGATGTGGCAGTGGAACGCCCACACGCCCGTGTTGTCCGCCACGAACCGGATGACCGTCCAGCCGTAAGGGAACAGCACCACCGTGTTCCGCAGCCGCGGGTTCTCCGTGTTGAGCCTCTTGAAGTCCCTGTCATGGTTGTAGATGGCGTCCTCCTTGCCCTTGTTGTAGCCGAGCACCCAGAAGTCGTGGCCGTGCAGGTGCCACGGGTGCGACTCGCTGACGCCTTTCATGAGGGCGTTCGCGTTCTGCAGCACCACGTCCACGACGGCGCCGTGCGGGATCCTGAACACGCGGTTGCTCACCGTCGTGGGGATCTTGGCCTCCGCCGCCTGCTCGTCCGGCCGCTTCATGGCGTCGTAGCGGCGGTCGTAGGTGTCCGGTGACTCTTTGGAGGTGTCGAATACGATGTTCTCGATGCCGTAGAAGTAGGCGCCGAGGTATGGGGTGGCCGGGAGCGACAGGGTGACGTGGTTGATGGCCCACTTGACGTGCCCCTCCACCTCGTTCTGCGTGTTGAGCATGGTGATCAGCCGGTCCGCCGCTTTCTGCGGCGGCCGGGGTGTGCCGTCACCGGCCAAGATTTTGTTAGTGAACTTCTTGCTGCGCTCGACGTCGTTCCAGGTTGGTGTCTCCGGAGGCTTGCCCTTCGGCCAGCTGTCCTGCTTGCTGTCGGTGTAGTTCAGGATGGCCAGCGCCTCCGGGGTCTTGGGCTCTCGACCTCTCACGCCCACCGTGATCCAGTACGACGACGCTGGCTGCTGGTCCGTCTTTAGGATCACGGAGTAGCTCGCCGGAGTAGATGTCGATGTCGGAGACTACGAATGGCTTCACGGAGTTGCCGTCAGCCTCCACCACGGTCATCATGTGCTGCAAATCAAAGCGCACACGTTGCACAGCATGTCATCAGCTATTGTTTTTCTTTAATTTTGGAACTAGAGTAGCAAGTATATATTTTGTTTTGCTTATTATTACCCCTTGGACCTGCACGTTGAGAGCGGAGAGGGAGGTGGTGCTGGCGATCCTGAGCCTGTACTTCTTGCGGGGTCCACGTTGAAGACCACCGGCGAGCACAGGCTTCTCTCGCAGAAGGGACCGCACTCGCTTCGGAGGAGGGGCTGGCAGCGGTCCTTGTCATAGTGATCGCCCGTCTCGTCGCACAAGGACAAGGTGTCCTGTTTCTTCCTGTCGCAGGTGGGTGCCCCACGGCCGCCCAGGGAGCATCCGAACTGGCCTCTTCCGTTGATGAGAATCGTCTGCAGTGCAAACAAACGTATGTAGCCACCAGCATTTGATCAGATCGACGGCATGCTTGTTTTGTTACCTGAGGCTCGTCGACCCACTTCCAGTGCTTGCCCTTGCCGTCGAGCCCGGCCGCCTGCGCGATCACGTCCTCGTGGTACCAGTCGCTGAGCAGCATGCTGAGCTCGTCGTCGTACTTGTACTCGTCCGCGACCGCGAAGGGCTCCGGCTGCTGCTCCGTGGCGTTCACGATCAGCGAGCCGTAGAGACCCGCCGCACGCTGCATCCCGTAGTGGCCGTGGTAGAAAAAAGGTTCCCGGCTGTTTTTCAATGGCTCAATGATACGTGGATTTTTCACTGGCGGTTTATAAAGTACTCCGTATATAGTAGCTATGTTGTTTTGTTACATACCTTGTCAGCTGTGAACTCGTAGGTGAACGTCTCCCCTGGGTTGATTGGGCACTGCGATATCGATGCAGTCCCATCAGCCCACGGTGTGCCGATCTGCATACACATGAGACAGACGACCATGCTGATTCATTTTGTGATCGATAGCTATATATATATATATATATGTCATTACTATACATATAGACAGCAAGCTAAGCAGATGAAGTAGTAGGCCGTCGTCATCACCTGTCTGATTCCATGCCAATGGATGACGACCCCCTCGGTGTGAAGTTTGTTGGTCACCTCGACCTTGATCTTGTCGCCGGCGTTGGCGCTGATATTGGGGCCGGGAAACTTGCCGTTGATCCCGATCATCACGCTCTGCTTGCAGTCCGGCGCCCACATGATGTACTCCACGTCCCACTTGAACTCCCGAGGCTCCGGAGCTGGAGACGAAGAGGCTAGGGCTGGGGTGACAGACTGGGCCGAGATCGACATCAGAGCGCAACAAAAGAGAAGCTGCACTGCTACTGCTAGAGAGAAGACGACATAGGGCTTGCCCATCTTAGCTCAGTCTCAGAGAGCAGTGCCGTGGTTGGGATCATTGGGGGGCGTCAGTTATTTATAGGCAGGCAGAAGCGGAAACGGTGATGAGAGCCTACACTAGTACCAAAATGATACTCCAGTTAATAATGTCGTACATAGAAACTTTTTTATTTTTTGGCCCTAAAAAGAGCTCAAGTGGGTGGGTTAAAGTGCACTATGAGGGTGACGACGGCCACATATATATTCCTAGAACTAGTTTCATGACACTACCCGATCGATCGGTGAATTAGTTCTGGTTCAAAATCGCCCATATCACTGATGGATTTCAAATCGGCACAAGCAAACTGGCAGTGATGTGGGTAGGTATTATCACCGACAGTGTTTTGCAACTTCATTACCGGTCCGTGACACGAGCCGACAGTGTTTAGTTGAGCCAATAATACTGCCAGTTCTTAACACTAGCCAACACTGATCTCATGGTCAACACTGCTTGTACGTGGTCCAACCCGGCATTGTACTCTTGGACATAGATGTCGGTTGGTGTCTAAAACTGGCAGTGTTCGTGCGTCCTTTTGCTCCGACCCCGTCACCGCATGCTTCATCCACGACTACTTCCGAGTCTACGGCTCCTGACGCTGCTCCGACCTCGTCGGCGTCTATCTCCACCCCTTTCTCTTCCGTTGGGAGACCCAAGGGTATGCGGTGGGTTGACGGCTCCTTCTCCGACTGCTCGGACAACGAGGACGAGTTCATCGAGCCGGGAGGCCCCCACCACCGCAGTGGCGCGCCTGTCTATCCCCACTCGCCGGGGCGTTCGACTCTGCCGTGGACCACGCGGAGGGGCGGTGAAGCCCCCGCCTCTCCGCCACGGAGGATGCCCCGGCGCCGGATCCTGCCGGGTCCAGCGCGAACGGCGTTGCCGTCGCCGTCGGCCGCCCCGTGACGCCCCTAAAGCTCGGGTGCTGGCCACGCGCCCACGCCACCAACGGCTTGGCCGCCACCGCCGACCGCCGCCCCCCGGCGCGAGCGCGCCCGCCGGTGTGCGCGCCTCCGCCGTCGCGCCATCGCCGACGATGAAGGCTTCACTCTCGCCCAAAGGCGCCGACGCCACGACGGCGCACTCGCCCATCCCCTCGCCGCCGACGGCTTGTGCGCCTTCCTCGCCGTCGTGCTATGCTTCAATTGCAAGGGCTAGGATCACGCCGCTGCCCGCTGCTCCGCTCCGCCCGCTCCTCATCCGCCCCAGCACGAGGCATAGGGTGAGAACATGCAGGCATCGCCGCCGCCTACCGCCACAAAGACTCTTCCGCGGCAAGGCGCCGGAGCCTCGATGCCAAGTCCAGAACCTTCGCTCCGTGCTCAAGACCGCCATGCCGTTGTCGACCGTGTCCGGGTCCGTGTCCCCCCGAGTGGTTGGGTCGCCCGCACCTCCCGCCTCGCCGAACATATCCTATGTCTGATCACCCCAACTTCGAACCATCCACACCCGGGTTGGCGTCAAGCCATTGCTACGAGTGGACAACGACGGCCCACTCGAGGACCAGCTCGCGCCGACCCGCTTGTGGGTGTCGCCCCCCGCTAGAGTGGACCCGATGATCGATGAGCTCGCGGCATCCCCTCGTCACGCTCCCATCCACCCCGATGCCACCACTACCTCTACACTCCCGAGCCACCTTCGCCTCCCCGCGATTGGTGGCTGACCTTGTGTCAAGGAGCTCTGCCGCCCGCCGCGGCCGCCGTCGAGCCAGATGCGCCTCGGGGCGACCTGGCCAGGACCGAGGCTGGGCACCCATGGACTTCGGGCCGCAGCTGCAGCTTGGCTTCCCCTCCTCCCACCCAGGCTACTCCGTCCTCGGCAATGGTGGCTGAGGAGGCCTTAGGGGACGGCGGGTACATTCCTCCTCCCGCCCCCCCCCAGGTCGCCTCGGACCACAATGTCGATGTGGGTACGGAGGCCCGCGTGTCCGCTTCGTACACTATCGCGCCGCCCACCGAGGCTTCAGTTGCCGCCTTCCTAGGCTCCATCTTTGTCCCCATCCAGGAGCCTCTCATCGTTTGCCTCCCTCGTCGGCGTGCATCCCACCTTGTACACGGCGACCACTCCATCCGCCCGCAGCTCCCGGCTTGCTGCGAAGTCCGTGTACAGGGACCCACGTTGAAGATCTCTAGTTTGGTTTTGGCTAATTAGTGACACCTAAGGACTAATCTCTCGATGCTAAGTGTTTGACTAGATTGGAGATTGGTCGTGCCGGAGTTGGAGCATGTTGATCATGGAGGATGGATCGAGGTGATCCAAAAGATGATCAAGCTTTCAACTCGGTGGAGTTTCGGAGATCAATTGACCCCAAGGCAAAGGTATAACCATAGGGCTTTTGATTTCACACTCAAGACACCATAGAGGGTGTGAGTGGTTATAGGATCGATAAAAGCTGTACTATTAAGAGGGGAAACTTATCGTACATATCGGTCCTCCAAAGGCCTTTAGGTTCAAAATTCATATGCATGCATTCTAACCTAAAGAGCTAACTCCGCGCACTTGACGAAAATGTTTTGGAAATGCTAACACATGGTGTCGAGGTGTTCTTCGACGTGTCGGCAACAAGAAACAAGTGACGGAAGTCGGTTTGGAGCAAAGACGAAGGAATGACAAACACAATGATGGAATTTCGCAGCTCAATGGCGACCAGACTCGGCGACCGGAAGCACGGAAAAGTGACCGGACACATCGGTGTGTGTGTTCGGCAGAGAGCATGTTTTTGGCCTGGTTGACGGTGACCGGATCCACCGACCGGAAGCATCCGTGCTGACCGGACGCGTTGATCGGACGCCGACCGACGCTCTCGGCAGGGGGTCAGGTTCAGTTGTCGTGTCGGTTGTGATCGATTTCCACCGACCGGACTCACTGGTGAGTCCGGTCAGTGCGTCCGGTCAGGCTGCAGAAATCGTGGATTTCACCCCAACGGCCACATTTCGTGGTGTGGCCTATTTATGCAATAACACTCCCTCTCTCTCATTCTTGCTTGTGAGCTTCATTCTTGAGAGAAAAGGTGATCCAAGTGCATTTGCATCGAGTTCTTGCATCTAGAGGCACTTGGGGATCGTTGTGAGCCGGTGGGTTTCCCGTTTCTTTTGGAGACACCGCTCCTAGCCAGCTTGGTGATTTGGTGGAGGCGTTGGCAAGAGTTGGTGATTGTTCTTGGCCACCTCCGGGTGAATTTGTGAGAGGATCACGCACTCCTCGTCGGGGAAGACAAAGTGCAAGGAATACATTGCTCGTGTCTTGGGTACCTCACTTGTGAGTGGTGTGTTGAGGCTAGCAAGTGCACCGCCTAGCTCGAACACCATCCTTGTGTTGGTCGGCACAATCAGAGACTAGCTTGTCGGTGTACAAGTGAACTCCGGGTGAACAAATCGACTTGTTCATTGTCTCGGTGATTGGATCATCATCTTCGTGTGATTGATTGTTTATTCTCTTCACGGTGATTGGTTCATTGCCTCTACTCGGCGGTATAACAAGCTTCTCACTCTTGCATTACTTTCCTAGCTTACTTTGAGTAGAGAGCTAAGCTTCTCACTCTTGCATTACTTTCCTAGCTTACTTTGAGTAGAGAGCTAGCAGTTGCTTTGTGTAGTTGTCCTTGCTAGCATAAGGATCATATTAGGATTGCTCACTAGAGAGAGTAGTGACATAGACTTTGTGTGACTTAGAGATCATAGAAATATTTAGTCTTGTCACTAGAAGGCTTGCAAGACCACTAGAGCTAGTGCAAACCGCTTATTCGCCATTTGTTATACTAACCGGTTTGTTTAGTGAGTTTGTAGAAAATTTTTATAGGCTATTCACCCCCCCTCTAGCCATCTAGGACCTTACACACGTCCGGAACGCCAAGCACGCAGAGTGCTCCTCAACAAGTGGAATGGGAAGAGAGCGGACGATCCGTCCAACACCTCGGACCCAACCCCGCAGCAAAGACGCTTCCATGCCCGCTTCTCGTCCGACGACGTGCCCTCCCTAGAGCAGCTCACGGTCGGGGAACTCTTCCCTCATGATGCAGCGCGACTCCTTCGTTGAGCTGGGCCGACGAGCCGTGATGCGGACAGGGTGCTCTCTTTAGTCGCACAACTAGTTATCCAGACTTAGTACATCCTACCTTGCTGCGCCGTTTCAGCCGGCGACTTGTGTCGTGTGTGACCTTCTTACTTAATGGCATCTCGCCAAAGAGTAAGTAGGATGTAATCATAAACTCTGATTTCTCTTAATACAAGACGCGTGCACAATGCACGCTTCGAAAAACCCGGCAGTGTTGTCCTAATCAACACCGATGTTCATTGATGGACGGACAAGTACCCTCGGTTTGTAGCTCAAGCCGGCACAGATATGTTTTTCACATTTTATAATTAATTTTGGTTTTTTAATTGTGTTTCGTTTATGTTAGCTACGTAGACGACTTGTCCATCAACATTAAATCTTGTAAATGTGTTTTTTTTGACAGACACAAATCTTGTAAATGTACATAACAACAACTCAATACATCAAATTTAGAAAGAAATTATCATAGTCTACCGAAATCGAAGATTTTGAACTCGGGTGGATAGGATCCACCACAAGGGACCTAACCGGTTGATATATAAAATATACCACACAGGTTTGTGTGGGGATGAGACGTGGGAGATCCGACCCTCAAAGTGTTCCGCTTGGCACCGCCGACCCCGCGCGTGTCGTTTCATTCCCGACTTCGTGCTCTCGGTGTGATTGTCTGATTTGGACTCTGTAAAGCCGGGGTACTGGTGGACGATCTACAGACATCTATGCGCCCTGCATGTTGAGATTTTGTGCTAGTATGGTTCATGCTTGGTCGGGATGGGACAGGATGACCCGACTCATCTATGCAATTCATTTCTAAGTCCAATGGTCATGCCGTCGCGTTGATGGAGATAAGATCTTCTTATACTTTAAACACGTCAGAACCACATGAGTTTTGAAAGGGATTTCCATCAAGAACAGGAACCCCTGACATGTCGATCTGAACCACATTACATGTTTACTTTTCCCTTCTTATTTGCTTGGTTTTCTTCATTTCCTCTTTTTGTTATAGGTCAAAATTGAGGGGCTCCAGCCTCCAATCATCACCAGACGGCAGAATTATCCACCCAGTCTGAACTGAAGAACCACGAGCGCACGGCCAGCAACCCGACAGATGGACATCGAGAACGTACAACCGGAGGCTTCCACACTCCCTGTCATCGCCGCTCCAAAAGCACAAAAGTTGACGAGAGACGTGCGTAATATGTGTGCCAATCACTGCACACTCGTGCTCGATCGTGTTTCACGACGAGGTGTTGTTGATGGGCGGTGCCAGTGAAAGCAAGGCATATATATGTACTGACGATATGCTTGTTGCAACCGCGATTCCATGATAAGGTGCTGGATACTCAGCGATAACGATGATTGCTACCTCTATGGTCGACTGGTAAGCAGGAACTCGAACTTAGTTGTTCCCTTATTAAACAAAAAATGGTCCGCTTTGGTTAATTAGAGCCTGTCGTCTATAGTAGTATTGTAGGTTTTGTATAGTGGTAGTGCGTGTAAATTTGACTGTCTGTTAATGCTCGATCAGACAAGTATGGATTCTTATGGTTGTATACAGCCTAAGCTTGAGAAACCAAATCAACCTTTTTCTCCTAAAAATGACGGATTACAATAATTCATAGCTTCAAATGAAATGTAGTTAACTCTATGCGAAATTTTACTGCTTAGAGGAAATGACGACCACATTTCATTAGGTTACACCTAATAATGGTTTATAGCTCGTAGGCTAGAAGATCAAATGTAATTGTAGAACCAATATATGATGGGCCAAGCCCATTTAAAAGATAAAATTCTACTCTAATTATGCTGTTCTATTATACATCCAAACACGCACTTACACTCACACCTATGAACACATATACATAAACCCTACCCTAATCAGCATAGCCAAATTTATTTTGTGGTCTATTTATTTAATGGAACGAAAAACTCAAGCCCGTACATTCAAATGGGCTTGAACAATTGATATCCATATTTTTCCTAGGTCTGGCCCACTTCAACTTCCAAGACAAAATCAACCGATTTACACATCAAGACAAATCAACCCTTAGTTTTTTAGATTACAAATCAACCCGTAGTTCCTGGACAGAATCATAACTTTGTAGTCAGGCAGTATATCTAGTGCAAACTAACACCTCAATACATCGTTGGCTTAGAATTTTTTTTACACCAACATATTATGTTTTTTATTAAAAAATAATTTTACAAAATATGGTTAGTTTTATATTTTTAATAAAAACTAGATATCTCAATGAGCATAACAAAATTTAGTTCACCAAAATTGGAGCTACCAAAATCTAATTATGAATTTCCAAAACTGACGGAAGGCCGAATTCCTAATAAAGTTTCGTTTAAGGCCAGATTCACAAATTCAAAAAAAAAAAAAAAAAAAAACTGCAATAATCCTTTAATGAACATACGTCACGAGGCAGTCCGATTCTAACTAGAGGCACCCTTTCTAGGAGGAGAAAGTATGTTTTTTACCCGCACGAGCAGCTTTGCTTCTTCAGGGGCATATTGCAATGAAACATGTGGGCGACCATTACTTCTTAATGGGATTGGTAGACTTAGGATACCCTAATATTCAGCTTTATCAAGCAGTGACTAAAGGAGATATTCTCCTTCCAAGGTAGAGAAAACTTTGTAGAGAAACATTTTCCTCTCTTGTATAGAAACCTCTTCCCTAACTCCGCTTTTGTAGAGAAACCTTTCACCTAAAAACTATTTTTTGAAGGCAAAAACTGTGGGAGAGATCCCCACTTCACCTAAAAACTATTAAGGCAGGACACATGATGTTTCTAAGTGTTGGGACATGGTCCTGGCAGTAGGCGGATGTTCTAACTGTTGGAACATGTTGAACTAAAGTTGTGAAGGTTTCAGGCCACTGCAACTTATACCGACCGAGTTGTTAAGATATGCAGGATGAGCGGAAAAACCTTCGCCGGGCCGACACCCGAATGGGCGGAGGCCTGGAGGCAAGCTGGAGCGAAGGTCCGACTCAGAACAAGAGGACCTAGAACAAGAGAGGCGGAGGTCCATTTATGACGCCTTTGAGTATGAAGGATCGAGACCTCCGCGGGCTCGACCCACGCGAAGGTCTCGAGCCTTGGCTCGATCTCGACTAGAATCAGTCAGGAGCATGGTGAGAAAGAAGATGAACATCACTCAACAAAGAAGCAAGACAGAGCCCAGAAGCAGGCGAAGGTTCACAGAGTGAACGGAGGTTTTTGAGGAGAAGAGAAACTCTAACACGTCTCCTCCTGGCAAAATGGACTCCGCTACCCTTGACATGTATGTGTTAGATAAGAGAATATTCCGTGAATATGCCTTGGGCGTGTTGTAAAATGATAATAGCCGTAAGCAAGTGCTATAAATAGGGGCCTCGACCCTCATGTACGGGGTTGGTAAATACATCAATTGAGCATTGAGTTTGCCATGTGCACATGTTCTCATACTTTACCACACTAGCCTCACTCCGCTCGGGCAACGACCGAGCGGAGGTTCCCTCATCACGCGAGACCTCGCCTCTTTGTTACACTTAGACACTCATGTTTAGGACACCGGATGAGTGGAGTTTAAGCAGAGGTCTCCTCCTCTTTTGTTAGGAACCAAGGTTTCAACACTAAGCCAACGATCTTTTCCTTCCAAACAACTTGTACTGCATTATGTTTAGAACAACTTTATGTTTGATCTTGAGAAAAGGACCTTTTCGTAGTCCAACTTCAAAATTAGTAGCTCTTTTTTCTCGAGTGTTGGCAAATGTGCATGTACCCAACACATCCCAAGTCACATAATCTTGAATCATTCTTGATCTGATGAAGCCATACTTGTTTTTGTGAACTAGCTTTGTGATAATGGATTGCATCCTATTAGCAAGCAATTTTGTGTTGAGATTGACTAAGGTATTGCGAGGAGGGAAATATGGGATCCATCAATATTTTGGGATCACTGTTAAGAAGGAAGAGTTTATCCTTTGTAGACAAATCAAGCCTTGATGGAGATATGTACGAAAAACTTATAGAAGTATTTCTTGATATTTGGCCAACATTTATCTCGAACTTATTACTAATTCCATTTGGTCCTACAGATGTTATCATTGAAGAAGCATTTGACCACACTATCTATTTCCTGCTAGAGAAAGGCTTGGTCAGAAAACTTTAGTCCAAAGAATTTTGTACGAGTGAATCCAATTCAAATGGCATTGCCCAACCTTTCTATGAAGGAGTGACAAAGACGTTGGCTTTCACTCGGGTTTGAAAACATGAGTCCAAAGAATTTAGTAGGAGTGAACCTAAATCAACCGGGTGTT
Source organism: Hyparrhenia diplandra (assembly GCA_015847255.1). Taxonomy (NCBI): domain Eukaryota; kingdom Viridiplantae; phylum Streptophyta; class Magnoliopsida; order Poales; family Poaceae; genus Hyparrhenia; species Hyparrhenia diplandra. Next base: position 19,511 of record JADLZK010004909.1, on the reverse strand, counting down.
GCCCAACCTTTCTATGAAGGAGCAACAAAGATGATGTTGGCTTTCACATTATGAACGCCTGTAAAAAAGTTTCATATGAGGTTTCAAGGAGAGAAATCAAATTCTTTCTATGCCTAGCCCAACCTTTCTATGAAGGAGCTCCAAAAGATGTTGGTCTTCATATTATGAACAACTGTAAAATTCCCATATAAGGTTCGAAGGAGAAATCCAATTATTTCCATGCCTGATTATGGCATTAACATGATTTTTTTTGTGTCCACATCTCCCAATTTTTCCAATTTGATATTGCTCTTATTTGCTACCAATAAATTCTTATTTTTGGATTTCTACAGTTCCATTCAGTGATACTTAAATCCTAGGATTCCTCAATTGCCTGAAGAAATTGCATCAAAATATTTATGTTTACGACGCTTTTATTCAGACTTTAGGTGTGTGCACGCCAATCTTTTTTGCCCTACTTTGGCAGCCCCAAATCCCCACAGGGGATCCCTGTTTTCCCTAGGCCAGTTTCCTCCGTGTCAATCGCCCCAGTCAATTTATGTGCACTTTGGTAGCCCACCCATGTGTGGGTCGCGGTCCGCTCCCTTCCTTTTCCACGCGGAAGGATGCCACGACTCCTGTGGTCGGGAGAGCTTCCCCGTGGTGGGACCGCTCGCCAGTCGTGTGGCTCTTCCTCCTCCATCGTGCAACTCTTCTCATCACAAGGCCATCGCTTCCGCGAGCTCTTCTCATCGCGGGGTTGTCACCGTCTTGGCACCCATCGAGGCTACTGATACCTCAGCACCCGTCACGGCTGCTGCTGCCCGGGATCTGTTTGCCACCTCTGGCATCCGACCACCTCTCTTTCATTCGGGCGATCCTCTCTACTACTACTGCCTTGCTCCGCAACCACCGACACCTCGCTCCTCGTCCAACATTGCCATCTCCCCCGCCATTACCATCAGTATTGAAGGTTAGTGCATATCATCTCCTTCCTTGCAGTAGTTTCTCGATCTACTTGGGTTTGACTCTCTTCTCGATTGCTTTTAGTAGATCCTGGAGTTGGAGTAGCAGATGGAGACGACGGGTAAGGTGCCATAGGAGCCAATGAGGGAAAGGACAGGTAAGTACCTGACTCTATTCTTGGTGATGACGCGTGCTACTCTACTTGTTTCTCGGTAGTACTCCAACAATACTTTGGGATGCATGTGGTTCTCTTCTACAATGTTATGGAATTCCTAGTTTCGTTGTGGAGTACATGTAGTATAGGGAAGTAAATCAGATGAACTTGGTTGGAATGGAAAAAATGATTCATAAATCACTTCAAATTAGAAAATATAGTTTTGATTCTTCTTTGTCTGAAATTTGCTTGCGACCGCCCCTAGCGCGACGGGATGCGCATCCCAGTGCCAACTCCAACGATGATGCACCGCAATAAATAAGGACCTCCAACGAATCCATCCCAATCCCAATCCACTGAGCTCAATTAGACCCAATCCAACCCAACCGATTCCGTCATCGATCCATGTAGACTTTGCGCCTGATCGTCGGCCGATCTGTCGCGTCACGTTCCTGTCGCTGTGTCCCGGCCATGACGAGGGTGGTGGAGCTCGGGGATCGCCCGCTGGACTGGGCGGTGGATGAGAGGTTCATTGTTCTCAGATTAGCATCCTTTCAATGTTTTGTCTTGAACTACACATAACATCCATGGACCATGGATCTATATTAGTGGTGTAACTTGTTGTGTCAACCTGGGTCCATTTGTCTTGTATGATTGGATGATATTCAGGTCTAACTTGTTAGATCTCGTATATTGTTTGAATATGCCCTTCTAATATATTGTTTGAAACATGCAACATACAATCTAGACATACTTGTTTTCTCGTGGAGTTACAATGTTCTTTCCAAAATTTAGTTGCTGCTACTTTGAAGTAAAGATGCTTGTGTTACTTGGTCCCGCATGCATTTTTTCATTCATGTGTGTGCAGGTAGTTTAGATTTTTTTTCCTTTGTTCTTAACAGATACGAACTTAGGGATCTCGGAGAATAGTAATCACTCCATTAGTGGAGATATATATAGTACTCATATGGGTTGTATGGGCCAGTAGTAGTAGATGGGGTTTCACTTAACACCCCCCTAATAACTCAAGGTAGAAGTGGAGGATCTGAAGCATTAAGTTTGAGCAAATGAAGACAATATTGCTCTCTAGTTTGCGCTTTAGTGAAGAAATCAGCCAATTGCAACTCGGATGACACATACTTGAAGAGCAATGGTATGTGATTGCAATGATACCGAGTAAAGAAGGAATCAACACCAATATGCTTGGTAAGTTCATGCTTCACGGGATCATTGGCAATTTGTATAGCTCCCGTAGTATCGCATAGAAGAGATGTTGCAACATCATAAGAAATCCTGAAATCAACCAACAACCATCGAAACCATACAATTTCTGAAGTAGCGGTGGCAAGTGCTCAAAGTTCTGCTTCTGTACTAGAACGAGATACAGTGGCTTGTTTCTTTGACTTCCAAGCAATAGGATAGGATCCTAGAAGAATACAGTGCCTTGTGATGGAATGACAATTTGTTGGGTCAATCGCCCAAGTGGAATCCGGGTAAGCATAAAGCTGAATTGGACTGTCACGAGCATAGAATAAGCTATGAGATGATGTCCCCCCTCAAGTATCGCAAGACACGAAGTCAATGGCCAAAATGAACAAATGTAGGAGCACTCACAAACTAACTCACAATATGAACGACGTGGGCAATATCGGGACGAGTAATAGTGAGATAAACAAGACTACCCATAATATATCGATATCTAGATGTATCATGAAGAGGAGTACCATTAGTGGGATGAAGCCGCAAATGAAGATCCATAGGTGTTGCAGTTGTCCGATGGTCAGTGAGGCCTGAACAATCAATAAGGTCTTGATTGTGCTTGGATTGAGAAAGATAGCAGCTGTTGGCAGACTATTTGACCTCAATGCCTAAGAAATAACTTAGAGGACCTAAGTCAGACATTTGACATTGTGCACCAAGCTGCTGCTTGACATTAGAAATGTGGTCTGCATCGTCACCTGTAAATAGTATATCATCAACATATAAAAGAAGCAAAGTACATTCACGTGGGGAGAGGTGGATAAATAAAGTGGGGTCATGATCACTAAGGTAAAAAACCGGCAGCCCAAATGACACAAAGCGCTCAAACTAAGCATGAGGAGCTTGTTTAAGACCATATAAATCCCGACGAAGGCGACAAACATAACCTGGAGGGGCATTAACACTGGGGGTGGTTGCATATAAACTTCTTCATTTAAATTACCATGAAGAAAGACATTCTTAACATCCATCCGAGAGATTGTCCAAGAAGAAGAAGCATAGGGGTGGTAATGGATCGGGTCCTTTTTTTTTTTTTTTTTACAATCCAACTTGGTCCTTTCCATTATTAGTTCAAAATTATATAGTTTTACGGCTCAATCCTATCCGGTCTAATCCTTAAATTTGTTAACCCCCCCTAAATAAGCCGCAACTGCAATTAAAGTACGAAGGGTCTCAAGTTGGGCCTCTATTTTTTCACTAAAGTATGAAGTGAACTTGGGCCTCTATTTCTTTTAGCTTGGCATGCAAATAGAAATTTGAGGGCCTAATTTAGGGGGCTTTATTGGAGTTTCTCTTAGCAGGGCTAATTGGCTTCATGGATTACTTGTATTAACAGATGTGAAGTGGGCTGTTCATATAGGTTGTTTATATGGCTGCACCTGACACTTTTGTATAGTCCTACGCTTTCCTTTTGATAGTTGAAAACTGATAATGCTAGCTCAACTTTATCTGTGTTTTACGGGTCTGGTTTTTGGGAGTAGAAAGGTTAAGTTGGAGCACACATTTCTTTGTGTTACTTTGCAGTGTGCTTAGTCGAAGCAATTCATGATCTGAGGAGCTCTCGATGATTGGGTTAATTTGTATCAGCATGTGACCATTCCGACAATAGTTTTTTTTTTTTTTTTTTGAGCTCATTCCGACAATAGGTGACGCTGTCACGTCCACAACCAGGCCCGGAAGAAGTGAACGGCCCAAGCGGCCCAATGCATGAGAGATATGCTGAGGAAACGATTGGGTACGAGACGAGGGTGAGCGCTTGCACAAATGGGGAGGCAGGGCCTAAGAAAGTCAAGGTGTTGTATCCAATAGTTTTCATACCTAGTTTTTTTTTTTCGTTTTGGAAGGGAATTTAAAATGTGAACTAGGCAAGGATAATGATCTGAAGTTTCCATGAGTAGAGTCTAGAGCCTTGACTAATATTATCATTATTAAGCTAGATAAATATGTGACAAATTTCTAGAAAAAACGTAGATTTCAGGAAGTTGACCACTTAAATTTTGCATCATCTTGCCACCCAAACTATAGACTATAGAGACTCACTGAGTTAAGATATGAAAAACTTTTCCTAGTTCGTAACAAAAGTTTCCTGAATTTACAAGGTTTCTTGAAGTGGCAATAAAAGGCAATTCTCACTAGTTCTAACAAAAAGAAGCAAAATGTCCGAGGTTATTCGAATAGTAAATCACATGGGAGTTTGTTTTTAGGAATAGTCCATCATTTTCTCAATTCTTAAGTTTTTGTTTGAACTGTGCAATTAATGGAGTTATCTATATCAACAACTCAAACGAGAAAGAGTCATTCTATTAATTTAAGATTTTTTTAGAATCATTTAAGAAATTGACTTAAGATACAACATCCTGCCTAAGGTGGGTGCTTACTCAAACCAAAACATTGGCTATGTGTTCACGTCTCAATAGCTAAAAAAGGGTAAACGAAATATACATATTAATGAAGAACACTAGATCGTACAGACAAACGGACATGCATGCATGCGCCATCGGCAGGCATCAGCTTCCCTAGCCTCCAAACATTTGATGGGAATCACAGGTGGCCGCCGGCCATGAGCGCGGTGGCCGTGGCGCCGCAGGACACTGCCTCGTTGGGCACCTTGCCGACGAGGTCCACAGCCCGGCGAAGATGACGCCCATGCCCATGTGGAGGTGCGGCTCGATATGGCAGTGGAACGCCCACACGCCCGGGTTGTCCGCCACGAACCGGAGCAGCGTCCACCCGTAGGGGAAGATCACCGCCGTGTTCTGCAGCGGCGGGTCCCGGAGGTTGAGCCGCGCTTCGTCGGCGGCGTCACCGCGGTAGGCGCCGTCGCCGTAGCCCAGCACCCAGAAGTCGTGTCCGTGGAGGTGCCACGGGTGCACCTCGCTGACGTTGACCGACAGCGCGTTGGCGTTCTGGAGCACCACGTCGACGGTGGTGTTGTGCGCCAGCACGTACACGTTGTCCCCGACCGTCGTGTTCGGGTTCGGCGGTGGAAGATTGACGTCGTAGCTCCGGCTGAACGTCTCCGCCGGCCGCGCCGCCCCCAGCGTGGACTTTAGCCCCATCTTCAGTGACCCCAGGTACGGCGTGGCGGGCAGGACCATGGAGACGTTGTTGATGGACCACTTGGTGCCCCCGTCCATCCGGCTCTGCGTGTTGAGCAGCTCGATGCGGCGGTCCGCGGTAGCCGGCGGCGAGGCCATCCCGGCGCGCGCGCGGATCCTGTACGTGAACGCCTTGCTGTGGCCGTAGTCGTCCCACGCCGGGGTGACCGGTGGCGCGACTGCTGGCAGCTTGGACGCGCTGTTGGGACGGTAGTTGAGCACCGCCAGCGCCGGCGCCGTCTTGGGCAGCCGGCCGCGCACGCCGACGCTGACCCAGTAGTTGGCGGACGTGTCCTGGTCCGTCGTCAGGAGGACGGAGTAGCTGTCGCCGGAGTAGAGGTCGATGTCGTCGACGACGAACGGATCCACGTAGTTGCCGTCGGCCTCCACCACCGTCAGTTTGTGATTCTGCAAAGATGCAGCCAAACATATATATAAATATAAATCAACAACAACATTGGCCAGTGCAATGCGTTATTGTGCGCTTACCCCGACGGCGAGGTTGAGAGACGCAAGAGAGGTGGTGCTGGCCACCCTGAGCCTGTAGGTCTTGTTCGGCTGCACGGGGAACACCACTGGCGCGCACTGCGTGTTGATGGCGGCGGCGCAACGATTGGCCCCCGGCGTGTGCGCTGCGGCCAGCGAGCAGTTGAACTGGCCTCTCCCGTTGATCAGCAGCGACTGCAGAGTAGTTACAAAAAACTTGTCATCATCTTTAAACGGTTCGGGACCAAAATTCAGGCAAGAACAAATTGAATTGAGCCATATTCAGTAGCTGCCAAATGTAGTGTGTGTGAATCAGCACCGTAGTTTCAGGACTCACGAAGCTCTAAAGTCCAAACATATACACGCACAGCATCGGAGCACAATACAATACATGTGCACAGGACAACACAAGAAGAGGTGCAGGACCATGGTGCTGCCAATGTGAGCACTCATGCCTGCTTGACCTTTTTCTGTGGCCACCCAATGTGAATGGGAATGGGCAATGGCCAAACCTCCCCTATGCTCTGTGGAGCAAGACTGCATCATGCCTCTGCACAGACATGTTCCCAAGATGCAGAGAGAAAGTCGACGTGACAGCGTGTGTCCTCTCAAGATCATGGCCTGGCGTGTTCTCTAGCATTGTAGGCAAGGTGATGGCGCCTGCCTGATTGTTCTCCACTTTTCCACCATGTCCTACAGATTCTATGATACCCCAACTTTTCTTGGGAAAAATTGCATGTCCGGACACAGTGACACAGGGCTGTGCTGGAGCATGATCTACTCTGCCATTTTTTGTACACACATGCTGCTGGCATTGTGTCCAAAGTGCCCTACACTTGATGTGCTTTTTCTCAAGTGGGGTTACTTCTTTCCATGAAACCGACGACTGTTTGGGTTTCCATCTCTTGCCTTTCTGAACGCTAGGACCATCCTTCCTGCATGATCGGCTTTTTGGTATTGTTGGGAAAGCTCGCTAGATGTGCTGTGCATTGCGTTGCCAGTTTATCACTATCAGTATTCTGCATTCACAGCAGAGATTTTTGAACCTTTCTACAAAATGGCCAACCAAGAGAATGGCCCGGCATTTGTCCTGCACTAGAGGCCAAGAGGACCGAGAAAATTTCAGAGAATTCAGCCATGCCCTGTGTTGTTCTAATCTCTAAATATCCGTATGCCGGCCTAATAATTGAGGTCCAATGGACCGCATTATTGCACAGTAATCCCATAACGCCTACGTTTTCCAATAGGTACGCGTCTCTTTCTGTGTTGATCAAACAGGAAACTGAGTGGGTGTACAAGCAAGTGATAGCTTGATTTAGACCACCATGCATATACATGGACGAACGCGCTTTGTACGGTTTAGCTTTTGGTAACTGGCCCAGAAAGGTCGGCATTCGTCCTAAACTACAGTCCAAGCAACCAACCAGCAAGAAAAAGAAATCTTCAGAGCAAACAAGTTCAGGCCATGCCTTGTACTCTTCCGACTTGTGAGCATTGGTATTTCAAGACAATCATTGAAATGGCAAGCATCATTGCAAATTAGTATCATGTAACATGTTATGTTTCCTGAAAGGAATTTATCTCCAACTTATTTATTGTTTCCAACAGGAAAATTCGGCTAGTGCAAAAGCACTGCAGAACTTGATTGAATCTCGTAAGTTGGTATAACTGAATTGCATTTGGTTTTCCTAGCTAGAGTCTATATACAAGCACTGTCAATTCATAAACCTACTTGATGTAATGCGTCATAAGTTGCATCAGTATAGCTGATGTATAGCTGTGCACTGCATGTGCGTTTTCTCAAATTGTCTGAAAACACTCTTCTTTCAGTAATCTACTTTTTGAAGGAATCTTTCAGTAATCTACTTGACACAACGTTTCACAAACGTTTCACAAATTGTTGTTGAAATCATCATGTTTAGAGCAGAACTAAATTTAGCACTCTCCTGATCTGGGTAAATATACTGTGCAGTTAAAGATGTATGTATGACAAAGAAAGTGGTAAAGTTAAACACTGCAGGAAGAATCTGAAATTACCATGGAAACAAGAACAGAAATGCAGCTCACAATAGTAACATAGAGATGATTCATGGAGTGTGTCGTACCTGTGGCTCGCCGATCCACCTGAAGGGCTTGGACGAGAGGGAGACCATCTGGGTGTGGATGCTCTCGTGGTACCAGTCGCTGAGCAGCAGGTTGAGCTCGCCGTCGTACTTGAACGGCTCCTCCTCCCCTTCGGCCACGTCCACGATCAGCGACCCGTACAGCCCGGCCGCCCTCTGCATACCGTAGTGCCCGTGGTAGAAGTACGTCCCCGGCTGCGGCCATGAAAGAAAATTCTTCAGTTTCAGTCCATCTCATGGCATGAACAAGAACGAGCCGGTTCAGGTAACTGGGTGAGTGAGTGACCGGCGCTCAGCACCTTGTCGACGACGAAGCGGTAGGTGAAGGTTTCTTCAGGGTTGATGGCGCACTGGGAGATCGCCGCCGTGCCGTCCGCCCACGGCGTCCCGATCTGCCATGACCATGCATGATCCCGGCATATGCCAGCGTTCAAATGTTAACGAAGTGACAGAGCTTGGCTTTTGGAACACAAGGAGATTTCACTTTCACAGGGGGAAAAAGAGAGAGAGAAGGTTACCTGTCTGATGCCGTGCCAGTGGACGACGACGCCCTCGGTGTGCAGCGCGTTCTTGAGCTCGACATGGATGGTGTCGCCGGCCCTGGCGCGGATCGTTGGACCGGGGAACTGCCCGTTGATGCCGATCACCACCTTCTCCTCGCAGTCGGGAGACCAGAACATGTTGCTGATCTCCCACTTGAAGTGTCGGGCCTTGGCCGCCTCCACTGCGCAATGCTGCCACGCCATCAGGGCGCAGCAAACCAGGGCCAGCAGAGGAAGCCTCATGCCTGCCTGGTTTCCTTGCTCTGCAGTAGTGGCTTGTCTAGGGCCTAGGCTACCCCAGCAAAATGCACTGAGGGAGGAGAGCAATGGAGGAAGCAGATTAGAGGAATGTCAATGGAAAGACAGGCTGGGGCGGGATGGCAAGAGGAGGAAGATGACTTGAGTAGCCGCTTGGCTTGAGGTCTGAAGAAAGTCCTGGCAACTGCCAAGGATGTGCAAGTCAATTTATGCAGGCCGAAAATGCTTAGCTCATCACCTCAGTTACTGTTCAATTTTATATATTTTTTTTAGTTATTACAAACCCTATGTTAGTATTCGATGAGTAAAATGGTGACCATGAGATGAAGATCTAACGGATCAGATGTACGAATCTTGAGACAAGATCAAAGGATCATGTCATCGACTGAACTAAAGACAAATTTCAGACTTGTATTTTTATTAGGAAAAGCGTTGAATTTAAAACACTACGTACTCCGTGTAGTAGTTACTAGTGGAGTTAGGTTAGGCTGTTTCTGTGATGAATGCCTGCGTTAATAGGCAGTTTCCTGGTTGCTCGCTAAAGTGCTGCAGAAATAGCCTCGGCTCTCATAGTTCTTGTTGCATCTTTCTGGTCGAGGAATAAAGAGTTGATACCGTCTTGTTGCTTTGGGCGTATCATAAGGTCTCTGCCGCATGTGACGAGGATGCCTACTTCTGTGCCCCTACCGATATGGTTTTCTGCAAAGGCTATTACCAAACGTCTCGGTGTTATCATGTTTCTGGTAGATCCCACATGCCCCATGCATTTGTTTGGTAAACTGCTTTTGCATTTGGTAAAAGCGTTTCCTCCTCTTTCTTGTAACCTTCACCAGCAAAGATAGATGCAAAGTTTGCGCAAACGTATTTTTCGCCTTTGACAATATGTCAATATGCATGTGTATGTGGCTTTTGTTTACTAATTTCTCCATATTCTTTTTACATTAGGATAGTACCAGATTTCAGAATAAATCTTGTGCAATTTTTGCTAATCACTACTTGCATGAAAATCCATATGGTTTTAACACTTCCTTTGTCCATAAAGTGTGTTTTTATAACACCTCGGAATTATGATAAATATTTATGATCGAGTTACTTTGTCTTAATAATCAATTAGTCTCTTTGACTGATAGTATCATAGTACAGACAGCTTGTGCTGTTTTTTTGTAAGGTCACAAGGCATTTATATATACTACAAATGTGCTGCATGCATGTTCATAACCACTTAAATATTACAAATCATCAATACTATTCCAAACATGAAGATGTGCCAGCCTCATTGTTTGGAAAGCTACACTAGACGTAGTGGGAATACAATTATACAGCATGCACTACGTATAGTAGTGCAGCTGTTGTTTATTTGCAAATTCAGCATGTGTTTGTTCCTGGTGCTCAAATCCTGTTGTTCATCACAATGCTATAGTGCTTCGCATCAAGTGATGAAGACCATCATGGCGTTATTCTTCATAATGACTGCCTTAAGAGTCAAGATAAAAGGCACTACAAGCGCCGTTTCAGGTACATGATAACACGTAACTCCTTTTGCCTGTTCTTTGACCAGATTTTGCTACGGAATTAAGTACTCAAACACGCAGCGGATCATTAGTTTTCTTCAGCTAGTGAATTGTATTCGCTTCACACTCCAAACGGTGACCTGTTAGGAAACACAGAGGGGACAGAGGGAAAACCGCTACTACAGAAAGGATTGATTTTTAGAGGTGGAGAAATGAGAAAATCAACTTCTAAATCTCCAAGAGTTTGGCATATCTCTTCCCCATCCTTGTTTTTTTTTTTTGGCAAAATGAGAAAAAAATCATTTCTAACTGTTTTCCATAAGCCTTTTCCATATTTTGAAAATTGCCAAATCACGGTGAATTACGCACAAAATTTACGCGCTGTCCTGGTGATCTTCACCAAGCACTACTTACTACAGTGATCAGCGCGGTGAGGATTGGGGGCTGGAGACGCCAATCATCGCTAATCTTTGCTGGGCGACGCTGACCTTGCTGGGACGTCCTCTGTCAACTTTTTGCCCACCTCTAATTTATTCTATAGTCAACCTCCGCCACTGTCTGCAGAACGTTAATCGATCGTATGCTGATAACTCAAATCAACTGGTTAGATAGATTCGGAAGAGAAATTGCTTTGTTTTTTTTATTTCTTGATTACAACACCCACTTGAAAGTTGAAATTTTGGATGTATCTTCCTTTTTGGTAGCAATGCTTATTTTACGGTAGAATTTCCATCGACGTGCCACAAATGTCACGAAGGAATCCGCAGCACCCACTTGAAAGTTGAAATTTTGGATGTATCTTCCTTTTGGTAGCAATGCTTATTTTACGGTAGAATTTCCATCGACGTGCCACAAATGTCACGAAGGAATCCGCAGTTCCACAACAGAGAATAAGCCAAGAGAAGTAAATGCATCACTTTAGACACTTGCCACTTTGATGTTACTCCTATGTACAACTCACAACTAGAACCTTGCCTGAGTCTATTGTCAAAAACAACGTCTTTCATTAGGTGCAACAAACACCCTATTAGTCAAAAAAAAAAAAAAAAAAAAAAAAAGGAAACCATGTCTTCTAATTTGGATCCACAAGAGAGGATACAAGATAATCCAAAATTTAACATATACAAATAGAGCCAATGATCTGAATAGTCCATGAATTTTGGATAATGGTTTTACTGTAGAACACAGCTAGCTCATGCAACAGGAAATGAAATGCTACCTTGATTTGGACTTTGATATAAGTTGCACTACTACAGATGTATAATAAGTCGACAAAAAGGAAAAGAAAAAACATGGAAGACAACATTGGCTTTATACACCAAGGGATTGAGTTCATGTCGATAGTTATATAATATAAATAAAAGAGAGGACTATTAAAATAAAAAATAAAAATAAAACTATGTAAATTCATTTCAGGTAAAAAATACCTAAATATTATAATAAAAATATATAATATAAATAAAAGAGAGAGCTATTAAAATAAAAAATTAAGAAAACTATGTACAGAATTCACTTTAGATAAAAATACCTAAATATTATAATAAAAAAATTATATAATATAAATAAAAGAGAGAGCTATCAAATAAAAAAATAAGAAAACTATGTACATATACAAAAATTCATTTCGGGTAAAAATACCTAAATATTATCATAAAAACAAGCTATCCATTAATAATACAATATAAGTTTTATGACCCGTGTGCTAGCCTTCTGTCTTGGCAACCGAGAATTGTGGCCTTATCATGGGATCATCTGGTGAGTCTCTATTGTCAGCCGAGACTTTTATCTTGAATCAGCAAAAGAAACTGATGCTAATTCTCAGGCCATCAGCTGAGCACACCTTCAACTTTGCTAGGACGTTTTTAGATCCATTGATCTCCATCCTTCTCTGGGGTTTTGACCTTCCGTCACCATTTGATCTGCTGATCACTGAAAACACTTCCATTTTGCTCGTTGGAATCGCGCGGGAGGAAGCATACGCAGCGTCGGAGATGAGTCTGAAGTTACACGGATGGAGTTGATTTTTTCAAAGTGGCTAAATTTTAGGAGTTAAGATTATAAGCTATTGGAGAGAGTGTTTCCTCATCTTTCTAAAAACAAATATTAGGATCTAGTTTAGGAACTCTTGCAGATGCTCTAAGATCTCGCTTTCCTACCCTTAACGGTGTTTATGATTGCTTCGTTTTTGGCAAGTATATAAAGGGTCTCTTTGGCACGCAGGAGCTGCGGCTCCGGCTCCTCGCGATGGCAATTTGTAGCGCTATCAGCATCGGAGTCGGGAGGAGCTCTCCTTCTTCTCTCGGGGTCTCTCACCGACACATGCACTGCTCATCGGAGCTGGGCGAAGCTCGACTTCGGGCTTCCGCCCGGCTCCTCGTCCCGCACAGTGCAGCTACAGTGGAGGAGCCGGAGCTGGGAAGAGCCCGCCAAAGAGGCCCAAAATTGCTGGTTTGTCCTCCTTAAAAACAAGTATATAAAATTGCTGCCTCATCTATAATTCCATACTACTTGAACGTGCTCATGCTCTGATTTTCTTTCATTTTCCTTTGGAGTAATAAACTGTTCTAAGGAAAGCGCCCCAAATTTCGAGCGGGGTTTCCCTTGCGGCGACCCACAGTGCCAGACGGTGTATAATCCAACTAACCATGCCAAAGCCATGCCGTAAAAGCCGCGATTTATGGGGTTTCCATTTGGATTTCGTTGCTCTCGACACCTCACTCCTACAGTCCTACTGCCGTCGTCATAGACTCGACTCTTCGCTTGGTGCACCAGCCATCATGCAACTCTTTAGTCTTTTCTAGCAGTCCCGTGTGCACGCACCCACTGATTTCTGGTGCTATGGCTGCTGCTTTTCATCCAGAACATATTCTTCTGAATTTCCAGTGTTCAACTTTACAGTTGTCATGCACAACAGATGCGACGTAACGACAAGGTGCTGCTAGATGGTACACAAAAAAGCAAATTGAGTCAACTGGTAGATTTAAAAAAAATTCCAAGAGAAGTCATGCGCGCATCCACACTCTGCATTGTGCTCACTTGAGGAACAGAGTAGTCTGACAGAGCTTGGAAAACAATTGCACACCTTCACAGACGACCCAAGTGGAATGGTCTTGAAGAATTTTTGCAAGAAAAACTAGGATTACGATCGTTTCGTGGTAGCAATCATTGTATTTTAGCATGACATCATGGCCCACTTGCCAAGATCGTCGGCTCCGCAATGGGTAAGCCCCCCGCACTGGAGCGAGTGGAAGACGAAGACTGCCTTTTCAGATGTTACTGTGGTGGGAAATGAGACAGTTTTCAAAAATTTGTCTCGGATGTTGCTATTGTTTCAATAATGGAGAGATTATTCAGCTTCATTTTATAAGGAGAGGCGAAAAGGGCATTTAGACTAGTTGTTAGAGCATAGCACCCAAGTAGATTTGACTCTCCGTGAGTGCGAGTGGAAGACGAAGACTGCCTTTTTAGAGGTTACTTTGTTTCAAATGAGACAGTTTTCAAGAATTTGGCTCGGATTTTTGCTATTGTAGCATGACGGACCCAAACCCATATCATGCTACAATGACTAGACCGAAAAAGTTTACAGATCAAATTTGACTAGCTGGATTTCTTGACAAACGACCATCCAAAGATGTGAAAAGAAATAGCGGCAGTCTACTGCCCACACCATTGCAAGTTCATCTAAAAGACTAAAAACCGAAGTTAGTATGTTAAAAGATTTATTTTTTGGGTAATAGAATTTCCCCCTTCAATAATATTCCTGCCTAGAATTAAGCGGTTTGTGAAGGGTTTATTATTGTCTCAGCTACGGAAACAATTCTATTAGTGGCAATCTTAGCAAGAAATTTGAAACTTGCATCACTACTTTTGGGTAGTAAGATGATAGTTCCACATCGCAAAAAAAAAAAAAAAAAAAAAAAAGATGATAGTTCCAAATTGTTAACTATGAAGCCATTAATAAATCCTCAAACAAGCCATTAATAAATCGTCCTTTTGCAAGGAGACACCATCAAAACCCGGAGCTGCATTGTGATTCATTTTGAAAATAGCACCCTTAACTTTGGCTTTGTGAAATCTTTTAATGTATGTTAGGATTTCATTCTCTGGTACTGTAGCTTGAGGAATATCTTCTGTATGTGTCCCATCTGTTGTCACAGAAGTGGGTACGGTTTGGAGCCCCAAACAAGCTATTGTTGTAATACTTGGTGATACACAATTTAAGCACAATGTCACCACTTGTTATAACCTTCTCATGTTCTAATTGAAAGATTTGAATTTTCCTATGTTCACCATTAGCTACCACTTGAAAGTATTTAGCATTATAACATCCAAGTATTTTTTTTTTGTTGCCTTTGCTTGTTGGTACCATTTAATTGTGCGAGCCTAGTAAACTCGACTATACAAAGAGCTGTTATACAACTGTACTAGCAATAGGTATGACTGTAGGAGTACTATACTGACATTAGTACATAGGCAGTCTAAGTCTAATTCTTAACGCCATTGATTACATTTCACTAATGAGGGAGCGATGGGGAAAAATGCGATAAACTTATTGTCATGCCCGCTCTCAACAACACATGTAGTACATAGCTCTGATGACTGATACTTATTTCACTAATGCGGGAGCGATGGGGAACAATGCGATGAACTTATTGTCATGCCCGGCTCCATTTGGATAGCAGTACTCCAGTAATCAAGTTGGCGTGGAGATGTGTATTACAGTTCTGTTGGTAACACCTATTCAGTGCACTTATTTTTGGTTGAGTTACTTCGTTTCTGTCCTATCCGTTATCTCTGTTATAGCCATGGAGGCTTGTACAGCTTGCAATGATGTTTTACTGACTCTATAAAATGCAAGTCACTGCACTTCCATATTCTCACCTCAAAGGTCGTAGTTGAGGACTGCAGCAAGAGTTGTAGAAATGGTGATCAACAAATATGTAGTTCTGCTTGGTGTGGGTTTGGCCTCTCTCCTGCTCGGTTTGCAGGATGTTGTGTATCTTCCTCGCACAAAAGTTTGATTTTTTTTTTTTCCATTCAAGACATGTTTAAGATTCAGATCATTCTCAGCTAAGGACCAAGCTCTGCTTTGTTATTTAACTCGTCCCAACATAACAAACAATTATTTGTTTCACTTCTTTTTAGCCTCTATTTATATTTTTTTGCCTATACCATTAAGTAGTGGCGAAGATATCTAATTTTGATCTACCATTGTTCTAAGGTGTAGAGCCATCATCTTAGAAACTCATCCAAAACATTCTTAACCATATAAAAATGGCAATTTGCTATGGGACACTAGAGAAACGTGTAATTGGCCATTTCATACTGGCAGAGAATTTTCAAAACACACCACATGGTTGTTTGCCAAAAGACACAATATTGATTATTTTATTCATTCCTCAGTTTTGGGGAGAGAAGTCAAATGTTCAAACTACCCTTGTCTTCAGTCTCCGGCCTTTGGCTAATCATTTGTCGTAACACATTTCTTCCGGTTGTGGCTTGTGAGGGAAGTTGGGGAGGATCCACATATGACACATATTGAAGGTTTTATACTATTTAAGAACAATGGAGTGTGATATGAAATTTCTGTAGTTGAGGGGAAACCCGGAGTTTCATATATATTAGTTATATATAACAGGGATGCCCTCTAAGCCCGATGGGGTTATAAGCCACTCCGCCACCTGAGACTTTGGGACACCATATGAGCAAGCACATGTGCTGCTTTATTACAGGCTCGAGAAATGAAACTAAAACGAAAATCTTCGAAACTCCGGCTCAGGTCCTCCATTTGTTGCAATAAGAGTGCGATAAATTTCAAGTCCTAGATTATTGGGTCTAAAATTCTATAATGTTTTCAACAAAGCAAGTCACCTGGTATATATGCACGCACCTTTTTCAGCTATGGCAAAAGAATTTCTGCATTCTTGAGGAGGAACTAATGATCTGACTTCTGTTGACAGTAAATTTTTTTTTTAGCAAATTCTGTTGACAGTAAATAGTTCATGTGAGCTGAACGCAGGGAGGACCCAATTCTAGCAACCGCTTCGCAAAGTGTCCAACGAGGAAAATGAAAGCCCAGCATATTATGGAGATTTTGCGAGCTTCCTGGGCCGTGATATATGGACATGGTTGTGTGTGCGCGTTGCAGGCCTGGCCCGTTCACCTTGGTGCAGTTGTCCACACGGACGTGATGTCTCTGATGATCATGCGGAGCAGCGGCACTATGGCCGAGATCGCCGTTCAGTTCTCCCGGCAATTTACCGTCTTCCAGGGCATTCGGTTAACTGAAACCGAACGGTTCGGTTTGGTTCCTCAGTTTTTAAGCAAATTCGGTTACCAGAGATGTAGGGACCCGCGATCAGCTCCTTCAGAACTGATGGACTTCAGTTTTAGTTAATTCAGTTCAGTTCAGTTCTAATTGAGAAAACCAAAATTATTTAGTCTACAAGAAAAAAAAGTAGATCTGCCATTGCCTTTTTCCTAGTCACCGCGAGGGAGGGAGCGCGAGCCGCCGACCACCACGTACCATAGGAGAGCGAGCAGGTTTCATTGCCCCACGGAGAAGGGAGAGGGACGCCGTTGGCCACAACCATGTGACCACTTGCGATCGAGGGAGATTGAGGAGGCTTGAGGAATCGGAAGAGAAGTCAAGGTGAGGTTGACTGAAACGCATACCGTGTGTTTGGTTGGGGGTTGGAGCGAGCCGGGCTGGGCTGGACCCGTCCCTACAAACTGTTTGATGCAATTCGAGGTGGGATGGGCTGGTTCCGGAGCGAATATTCCCCAGGCATTCGGGTTGAACCCAACCCACACGTATTCGGGCGGACGGAGCCGACCCGCTGGGTTCGAGGCGCCCGTTTTCGCCCGCTCGCTGCCGCCTGCCGCCCGCCGCCCGCCGCTGAAGCCCCGTACGACGCTGCATCCCCTCGACTCCTCGCCCGCCCTCTTGCGCCGGCGGCTAAGGCGCGCGCCGCTGCTGCGGGCCGCCGGCGGCGGCGCCGCGAGGAGCCGGTTCGCGGGCGGCGCTGCCCGAGGCGGCGCCGCTGAGCGAGGGAGCAGAAGCTCGCGGCGGCGCCTCCGCATTGGCACCGCGCGGCGGCGGGCGCCGCCCCGCTGAAAGCCGCCTCGCGCGGCGCGCCATGGCGCTCTCCCTGTACGGTAAGGAAGAAGAAAAGGGACTAAAAAATTAATTTGATTTTAGAGGGTTCCCGATGTAAAAATGCTAGAGAGAAAAAGTTTTGCAAATATAGGCCTCGTTGATTACTGAACGCTTGAGGGGTCTTAATGCAAAAATGCCCACTACTGGTGTTAACTCGCATCCGACCGGTTTCCCGCCTTCAACCAAACACGGATGGGTCGACCGCCCCATAAATCTGAGATGCAACCAAACACCGACATGGGTTCAACCCAACCCAAAAACCGGGTTGATTCAACCCAACCCACTCAACCCCTCAACCAAACACACGGATAGTCTCCGCCCCAGGAGGGGGGACGGGGGCGCACTCGGAATCGCTGGATCGAGACGGGGTGGAGAAACGACGTGGCGACCCACGTGAGTATGTTTAGGGTTTACATATTGGGTTGGGCCATATTGGGTTGTAAAGACATACTAATTCGGTTATTTCGAGTCAATTAAGGTTAACAGAGGCCTAAAACTGAAATAACCGTAATAATTTTGGTTCCTCACAAACTAGAACTAAACTGACCGGTTTCGTTACTTTGGTTTTGTTTTTTAGATTGATTATGTTCTCGGTTTTTTTTGTGCCCAGGCTGACAGTCATCTATAGAGAAAAAAACTAATCTAATGCATGCATTATTGGAAGAGGGATATCTAATAGCTAATCAATGCGGCGCCCCAAAAAGACCATTAAATCTCTCGAGGGCGACCCCAGCAGCAGGTGTGGATTGCAAAAGGATCGAGCGACGTTGGGCTTCAGGATACCATGTGAAATCTAGAATCTAGATCTAGATCTCTTATAAAGATAAACTTCACTAGATGAATTCTCTCTTCATGTAAGGTGTCCACATCATTTCGCACTAAGCAAGTTCTATCTATTCATACACTAGAACTCTTATAAAGATAAACCTCACTAGATGAATTCCTCTTCATGCAAAGGAAAGGGTCTCTAGCCTAGTGGTTAGAGCGTCCCGAGTAGCACCCAAATGGACCTAGGTTCGACTCCCGTGGGAGCGAATTTAAACAGTTTTGCATTATTAAAAATTAAAAAATAGGTCGTGGTTTCCCTTGATGACTTCGGTCAAAAAAAAAAATCTCTTCATGCAAGGTGTCCACATCATTTCCCACTAAGTGAGTTCTATCTATTCATGCAAGGTGTCCACATCATTCCCCACTAAGACCACATCATTCTCCACTAAGTCCATACCATCCATTATTAATTACAAAAATATGCATGTAATCTCTAAATACTAAAAATCTTTAATCTATTAACAATTTAACATACAAGTCATCTACACAAGCTATGTATTATAATAGGTTTATTTTTAAGAAAATGCAATGGCAACGCGCTGGGTATTTTCCTAGTATTATAGAACCATACAACCTCTAGCGTCACTTGGCTTTCATTATAGAGAGAGAACTAGGTGAATAACCCGCGTTACAGTTACGGGAATTTCAAATAATTTAAAAAAAGAAATTATATTGTTTATATTTATAATTATATGAATAAAGTTATCTTAAATAATTTTGACGAATGGTTTGACATATCATTATGGACAATTAGATGCATGTTAGTGGATAAAGAGAAATCGTGGATTACATGTGCTAGTTGGCTATATTGCAACTTTTAGTGGATTGTTGATGTTACATGTGCTAGTTGGCTATAATTGTAACTTTGAGTGGATTGTTGATGCCTATGGCTTTACGTGATGAGAGAGAAATCTCTAGTGTGGTTTAGCTTTTATATAAGGGTATATGATATCATTTTGTATTTGGTACTCAAATCGGTCTTCCATTTCCATATTTAGCACTAGAAAATTTGAACGTCTTAACAAGCACTAACTTGGAATTGATCATAGATTAGTTGGAAAGGTGCTTTGTGTTATAAACTTAGCACCCGGTTCAAGTTCTCCGACTTGGTACGGGTGTTCGCATTTTTCTTGATTTATTCTAGGAT